>RCUC01157051.1:0-47060 GCA_003697995.1 Taxidea taxus jeffersonii | reverse complement strand
TTTTTTTTTTTTTTTTTTGCCTATTGCTTAAAATAACTGAGCTTTCTGTTATTTTTGCTCATCTTGTGAAATTGCAGATGTTTACTGCTTTCATTCTTTCTTTTGTTGAACTAACTCCCCCTCTAATGGATGTGTTTTGTTTTCAAAACAAAGCTCTACATTTCAATTTGAATGGCTCCCTCTGATACGATAAAGTTCTGTTGTTTTACTTACATAACCAAGATTTCCATTCATTTTAAAAGTTAAAAAATAAAAAGATCTAAAAGACAAAATTTCCATGCAACATATTTAAATATCCTGGTCTGTTTTCCTCCTGTGTCTCCCCACTGCCCTGGGAGAAAGTGTGGGGGTTGGGGAAAATGATGGGGCGTGTCCTCCCTGCTTTAAAAACAAAACAAAACAAAAAAAACCAGGCAGGGTTTAAGAATCTGAACCAAAAGTATTTTGTCTTAGCTTTTAGAAACTGGTAGTTATCTACCAAATATCCATTCTGCTTTACTCCCAGAAACCTGCCCCCTCCCCAGTTGGCAATAGGCCCAGATAAACGCCCTTATTTCCCAGCTTATCTTGGTCAATGAGATTATATGGATGGTCGTGGGTGGGCTTCAGGAAAGACTCCAAGGTCCACTGACTCAACCTAGCGCGGGAGAGGCATGCCTTTTGGTTCTTCCCTTCTTCCTCCTCTTTCTGCCTGAAATGCCCTGTCTGGAGCTCCAGGGCCACCTTGGGCCTCAAGGATGAAAGCCACGTGGAAAGGTAGGGCTCCAAGTCACAGGTGACTTGGGAACTTACTTGGCAGGGAGCGAATACGGCCCACAGCATTTCCTTCATCTGCACAGGAAATCAACTGTCTTGTTGAAGTCACAGATTTGGGGATTTGGGGGGGTGTCCTCTCTCTTTTTTTTTTCCTTAAAGATTTTATTTAATTATTTGACAAGAGAGACCGCAAGAGAAAGAACACAAGCGCAGGAAGTGGGAGAGGGAGAAGCAGGCGAAATATCCCGCCACCACCCTCCCAGGTGCTGAGCAGAGAGCGGGATGTGGGGCTTGATCCCAGGACCCTGGGATCATGACCTGAGCCAAAGGCAGATGCTAAACGACTGAGCCCTCCAGGTGCCCCGGGGGAATCTCTGTTCTGTGCTGACAGACCTAGTCATAACTGATACTGTTTTCTCTAGCTTCTCTGGAGGTGTCATGCAGAAAGATCAGGTCACCCTGTACCCGCCTCTTCTCTTCTAGCTCCCATTTCCTCTGTTTCTTCTCACCATCCCTACTGGCATTCTTGAGGATGGTTTCAGACAGGAAGCGCCTGTGTGAAAATCCCATCCCCAGGAGGGTCCTGCCCAAGAACGTATGTGCAGCTATTTCTGCTGTTCCCTCCTTTGTTCTTGGAGCACAGAGATTTCAGAATGACACAGAAACTGCAGAGTGAGCTCACTGCAGTCATTGTGGGGTGAGCCGTGCAGGACAGGCCGGTTGTTTGGGGTGCATGAGCCCTTGAGGTCTAGAATCTACCCTGTAGCTGGACAGGGTCAAAGTCGCACACGGGTCCGGAGCACAGTTTCTTTCCAAGAAGGTCGCCAGCAAGTCCAGTGTGTCTTCCCTGGGTGAGTGCTTCACGGACTAGTGAGCCAGACAGCCCACTTTACATCTTTCCGTACCTGGGGTCTCTTACCTGCCCTCCTTCAGCTTTCTGTGGGGTTGCTGATGTCAAAGAGAACAGATGTCCCCATTCAGCCCTGATTCAGCCCCGTTTCAGCCTGGGGTAAGTTAAAGGAGTTATTTGGTGAATGGAAAATAAAATCTCCCAAAGAAGCAGGATGGACATAAAAGTTGGGGAAGTGGATGGGGCACCTGGGTGGCTCAGTGGGTTAAGCCTCTGCCTTAGGCTCAGGTCATGATCCCAGGGTCCTGGGATCGAGCCCCACATTGGGCTCTCTGCTCAGTGGTGAGCCTGCTTCTTCCTCTCTCTGCCTACCTCTCTGCCTACTTGTGATCTCTGTCTGTCAACTAAATAAAAAAATCTTAAAAAAAAAAAAAGTTGGGGAAGTGGAGCGAGTTACTCGGGCACACACACAAAGGGAGGGGCAGGGATGCAACGTGGAGAAACAAGAGGACCCGATGCCTTTCTATGCCACATTCCCTGGCAGAAGGGATGATGCTGTCACATGCTTGGTATGAGGTCATCTTACTGTCTCCTCCTGCCACTGTCAGGATCCTTGATATTGAGGCCTCGTTTGTACTTCCTGTCTCAGCAGCCTGATCCCTGTAAGCACAGTCTGTTACCCCTCTAGGCACTGAAGCACTTGGCATGCTTGTCCAGAATAATTTCAAGGTAGATTATTTTTGTTGATAATAAACACACTACACTGGGCACAAGCTGGACTAGGAAAAAGTATCATAAAAGGAAATCTGTGATAGTAATGGGTGGTGAGTTGATAATGAATATCCTAACAAAATAAAGCTTTTATTAAAATTATGAGTCTCCTCCCCCCACCCCCATATAATAGAATGGGTGTGGGGAGAGGACTAAGTTGGCCTTATTTGTCATAGACTTCATTATAAGACAGGTATATAAATGTAATATATATACATTTGGGAGGCAACATCAAGAGCTTGTAAGAGGTCCAGAGAAAAGCAGATGCAATTATCAAAAAATTAGGACTTCAACACAAGGTTGAAGGAGTCAAATGTATTTAGCCTGGAAGAAAGATGATTTAATAATTGTTAAAGAGGGCACCAGGGTGGCTCAGCTGTTAAGCGTCTGCCTTTGGTTCGGGTCATGATCCCCGCGTCCTGGGATCCAGCCCTGCATTGGGGCTCTCTGCTCAGCGGGGAGCCTGCTTCTCCCTCTCCCACTCCCCCTGCTTGTGTTCCCTCTATGGCTGTCTCTCTCTCTGTCAAATAAATAAAATCTTTAAAAAAATAATTGTTAAAGAACTGTTATTAAAGGGTTCACTGACCCATGCACTCTCTCTCCATAGAGAACATAAATAAAAGGAATTGCTTAAAATAGAGGAGAATGGAGAGATTTAGATTAAGTATTGGGAAGCATCTGTTGAAAGTGAGCATCATTAAAGGGAAAAAAATGTCGCAAACTATAAACCGTTATTGACGACCTATGGGGACTCTGTCTCAAGATGTTAGCATGCTGCTCGGAGCGCCGGTGGTAGACTAAGAACTGGTTTTCAGGCTCCGTTCTTGCCTTAGCTGACATCCATAAGATGATCTTTAAAGTTCCTACACTGTGTAGGATTTGGGGGCATTATGGAATATAGTATTTGGACAAGCATGTAGGTGATAAAGGTGATAGATAAACATGATTTTCCCCCTTAACTTCTGAATTATCATTTAAGATTTTATAGCTCAAGGGTTAGCCAATGTGTTCTTGTCAGTTTTGATTATTTTTCTTCGTTTTGCAAGGATCTGGCTTTTATAGAAAAATGGATCCTAGCATTTTGTGGCAGGTGATTATTATTACTTGGTTTTACAAAGCCATTCTGCTGTATGTGTGCATGTGTTTGGATTCATACTTACACCGTGAACAAAGCAACAGAAGAAAGGTATTTCAAAATCAGTGTCAAGAGAATTAGGAAGTATAAGTCTCAAAAAGAAATCACGGGTCTGAAAGGAACACTATGTGCCTGAGGCTCAGTATTAATTTCCCCTGTTTTGCCATACTGGATCTTTTCATGTTACCAGGATTATTGTCGCTTTGTCAACTCCTGGTAAGGTTATCTCTGTCATGAAAGCACTGGTCTCTTTGATCTCGGGTGCTATCCTGCTCATTTGTATGTTGTCTTCTTCGAGGCAAGTGTTCTTCGAGGCAAGTGTTCTCAAGCTGCTGATTGCCTGCCGTGGCTATAGTCTCTGGGTCGTAATCAGTGGAACAGAGTAGATTTTTCTTACCTAAGTGATACATAAGCATGTGCAGATGCAAAGCTATTGTCCGTTCGCTGCAGTGCCAGAGGCGAATAAAGAAGGGGCAGGAACTGCCTTGACCCCCAAGAGTCTTAGACCAGGACCCTAATTTTCCTGGCTACAGTGCAGAGCGTGATTCCTAGCTCTGAGGGCAGGGTTTCGGAGTACTTTGAGCAAGCCGTTTCCTTCATATAATAAAGACAGCAAATACCTCTTGAGTGTCTTCTAGGTACCAGGTGTCTATCTATGGGCTTTATGTGCATTGATTCACGTCACCTTCCCGACGGCAGCGTGAATTTGTCCTAATGATTATCATTCCCATTTTATAGATAAGAATATGGAGACAGAGAATACAGGCTGCAAGCCAGGATCTGGAGCCTGCACCCCAAGCCTCCGTGCTCCCGCAAGCCGCTCTGTGTGAGCGGCTTGCTCCCCGTTGCTGGGCTGGCGTTTGGAAGTGTGTGAAAAATGCCTTGACACATTCTAATTATTTGTTCCTTTATCATGGGAATGTTTTTGAAATTCTGGAACCAGAAAACTGCCAACCTACCTTCCTAATCCTTGTTTCATGACACTTAACTTAGAAGACAGAATTTATTATGGCTGGCTAACTTGAAACTCTCTCCACCGCGGCCAGACTTAGTCTTCTTCAGTCTGCTGAAGCTGTTCTTCCTGGCTGTCTTTTAACCCCTTCCTGCCTTTCTTTATGTTACTGGGACCTCATTCCACAGCTACCTGTTTGAGAAGGGGTGTTCATACACATGCACACAGATGTCCCAGATGTCAATGAAGGAGCCTTCTTTTGCTAGGAGTCACAAAACAGGGACTGATGCTCTTTCTTCTGTGTGTGGTGGGGAATCCAGGCCCACTGAAGACTTTTTTTCTGGGGTGGGGAGGCACATTCCTGAGAGGTAATATTCTCCCAGTCACTTCTGGCTTGGAGCTTTAGTTCCCATTGAAGTCTTGGTCTCCCCGGATATTTTCTTCACTCTGCTCCATGTTAGCTAGCCCTGTACCTAGCTTTTCACCTCTGTATTTGCCTGATTCCTCATATAAGGCATTTTTAGGTGTAACAGACTCTTTTGAATGTTTGGGAGCAACAGGAGACCGCGGTTCCATCATCACAACACAAATAACCTAGAACTGAATTTAGACATTTCTTTCCCTAAATGTCCCTCAGCCACTCCATCCCAGAAAATTTTTTCACCAACCTCCCTTGTCAGAGACTCCAGGATCTTGCCCAGCCTCCCCACATTCCAGTTCCCTCTACACTTCAAATTCAGTTCTCTCACAGCCCACACTTGAGCTTCGTGCCTATCTTTGTCTGTCTAAGGGGTTTATTACTATCTCGCTGAGCGGAATGCCCACTGAGTCTCTATCGGAATAGGAGAGATGACAGTGACTTTGGAGTTTGATCCCGTCTCTCCCTTCTCCATCCCATCTCTTCACCTCTGCTCCGTTTCTGAACGTGGAAAAGATCAGAGGAGAAAACACTTTCTTTCAATGATCTGGATTTTGACTTTCCCATTAGATGGCAGAAATTGACTACAGTCAGTTTGAGTTTTAAATACATTTATTCTTTGGGCTAAACTAGCAACAAAGGACGATTAACATTATAATTAAGAGACATAATAGGAACCACAGGGTACTATAAGATGTGTGGAGCCTCCCTTCTTTCTGATAAACCAATGTTAATGTTAAAGGAAACCAGTAGCCAACTTCCGTTAACCACAGGAGGTAGTGGCAGGTCTGGGGCTACCATTCCCTTTGAGGACAGATCCTTGAATTAGGCAATGGTTGATAATCGAATCTCATTTTCGCTTATTAACGGTGCTCAGTAGAGCATGCAGGAAGCTTGAGGCGTGTAGGTCTCAGGCAGAAACAGGAGAGAGAATGGATTCAGACCAAGGGAGGCTGTGACAGCCGACTGCTGTCTTGGCCTCTGAGCAATCGGAAGGTGTGTCCCTAGAATGGATGTGTCTAGGCAGTCTGTGGTCCCGGAAGTCAACAGTCTAGCAGCCGTAGTACACCACGGCGGGGCAGAGTGTGTGTGTGTGCTGGGGCTTGAGGGCAAGCACCGAGGGCACAGTCAGGCATGGCAGAGCTACATGTGAGGACCCTGTTCCTTCCAGGAGAATCACAGCCGTGGACTGCAGGAGAGCAGCAGGACCCTGAAGGGGGGAAGGGGTTACATAGGGTACAGTATCTGAGCCCAGAGCCTAGGGTTCCAGCCCTAGTGGGAGCCTTGCTTTATTGGTTGGTATAGAACCATGATTATGAAAAAAAAAAATTATCACAGTAGCTAGAAAAATTGCTGGTAGGAGGCTTCATGGATACATACTGCTTGTCCCTTGAGAGGTCTGACAGTTTAATTGAATTACCTGGTCTGTGTCTTCTGATCTAAACCTGGCCACTTTCATGATGAGCTCAGGAACCAGGGAAGGTTTGGAGTAGAGGACCAGGGGAGGCAAAGGACAGGGAAACGCGACAGGGCCAGTGATCACAGAACACCGTTTAGAACACATTGTAGGATGCAGGAGAACCTAGCTTTCTCTCTGGCCTATAGACAGCTGGAAAGAACACTGTGCAAGTCCTTACAGTGAAAAAATTAAAAAGCACATCAAACTGGAAGAACACCTCCTTTGAAGGGCGGCAGAAATTGGGAGAGTACACGCTCTTTTAATGGTTTTTCTCCAGGACCTTGAGTGGACACTCACAGAAAAGATGGAGAAAGAATCTTAAAAGTCTCCTCTCTGGATAAAATAAAGCAGGAAAGGGAGGTACTATAATTTTAAAGACTGGGCCTTGGAAATGAGGAAGCAAGGTGCAAAGACTTCTTCTAAGGGCTGAGAAGTTGGGGCTGAGGGGACAGCAGATCCAAAGGCCCTGAGTTGGGAGTGGTTTACTTGGTGAGGTGAATAGAGAGGAGGCTAGTGCGGCCACAGCAGAATGAGCAAGTAGTCAAGTAACCAGAGGTTAGAGAGGTAAGCAAGGGGTACGGATTGCCTCAGGTCAGGTGAGCAAATGGGCTAAGTAAGACAAGAAGCCATTAGAGGGTTTTGAGCAAGAAGTGATATAACATGACCCTTGGTTTGAAATGACCCTCACAATAGTTTGGCAATTCCCGGCACAGTTCAACATACTCTTGACCATACAACCCTGTATTCACACTCCAGAGTGTTCCTTCTAGGGAAATGGGAGCTTATGTTTGCACAAAATCCTATGCGTTCATGCTCATAGCAGCTTTATTTGTAAAAGTAAAACATTGGAAACAGCCTAAATGTCGCTCATTGCTCAGTGGGTGAATGGAAAAACAAACTTTGGTACATCCAGACCAGGAAATACTGCTCACAATTAAAAAGAACGAACAATTCACCTACGATGGTTTGGATGGAGCTCAAGGACATTACTGTGGAAAAGGTTAACCTCAAAGGGTTTTGTACTGCATAAAATCCCTTTATATGACATGTTCAAAATGGCAAAATTATGGAGGTGGAGAACAGGCAAGTGATTCTTGAGGGTGAGGTTTGGGGTCGGGTGTGACTGTCAACAGCACAGTTTTGTATACCGATTGTGATTGTGTTTGCACACATCGGTTCATGTGGAAATATTTCATAGAACTATAGAGTAAAAAATGAAGACAGTGGTGAAGTTCTAATGAGCTTTGTAGTTGAATTAATAGTATCGCACCAATGTCAACAACCTCTCTCATTTGATAATGTACTATGGATATATAAGGTGCTATTACTGGAAGAGCTGGGTGGAGGATCCACAGTCTCTCTGTACTGTTTTGGCCACTTTCTCCTGAGTCTAACATGATTTCTAACTGAAGTTAAAAAGGGATTGCCCTGGCAATTACGTTGAGTCCACACTGAAGGAAGAAGGGGGTAGCAAGGAGACCACCCACATGAGGGATGATGGTGGCTGGGGCCGGGGTGGGATTGGTGATGGTGCTCCTACCCGTCCCTTCCGGGCTGTGCAAAGGAGCAGCTTCTATTTTATTTTATTTTTTTTAAAGATTTTTATTTATTTATTTGACAGACAGAGATCACAAGTAGGCGGAGAGGCAGGCAGAGAGAGAGGGGGAAGCAGGCTTCCCACCGAGCAGAGAGCCCGATGCGGGGGCTCTATCCCAGGACCCTGAGATCATGACCTGAGCCGAAGGCAGAGGCTTTAACCCACTGAGCTACCCAGGCGCCCCAAGGAGCAAACTTTTAGAATTGCCAGACTCCCATCCATTTCTGCTGTCATCTCTGGATCCAGTCTTCTTCCCATTGCTGATCCCAGCCAGTGTGAGTGCTACTGCCTTTGATGATGCCACTGTTTCTTGCCTTATTGTGCCAGAATTGCCTGAGCCTTCCCAGGTGCTTGACTTTTGTCTTCTGAGCTCTGTTTTCTCTGCTGATCTACCTGCCCCATATTGTTTGCACTGGACTGTTTCCCACTGGAGGTGGATCATATTATGCTCTTGCCACTCCCTCTTTCTCCGGAAGCTTCTAATTCCCTTTCCACATCCATGGAGAAGAGTTCACCTTGGGTATATTTTCCAATGAGGGTCCTCATCTCTCAGCTCTTTCCAAGACACATTCCCAAGTGAGAGAAGGAAGGAAATCCTCTGTGTTAAAGCATCCTTCCTACTGATCTAGTTTTATGGTAGGTATCCTCTCTTAGGATTATGGCTAACTCAGTGATCTTCATAGGCTCAGTCATCCTCATTTCCATTCCCTATGATGTGGAGGATGTAGTTGCCCTACTTGTATTCTTGGCAGCCGGTTCTTCAGACATCATTTTACTATCAACACACTACCCCAGACCCTTCTGGTTTTCTGCTGGGAGATAAATGCCTTCTTGTTATTTCTGGCTGCAGCCAGGCCCTCCGCCTTCCCAGCCTCCTAGAAGCATATGCTGAAGGTTCTGTGACCACTCAGATATGAACACTTTTCTAGGGCTGACAGTCCTGCCAGGTCCTTGATACACAAAATTTACATTAAGTCCTTGAGCGGTTCTGGACCAGTGAATCATAACTGCAGCCTATTTCTTAGTAAGGTTATGGAAAGCCTTGTATGAATTTTGAATCATCATTGGTATTATCTCAAAAAAAAAAAAAAAAAAAAGATTGGGACTTTTGCCAGTTGCTTCCCAAACATGGATTCAACCTTTATGCAGAAATAAAAAAGCTTTGGCTTGCTTTGAGATCCCTCAACTTCTGTTCCATTAAAAAAAAAAAACCTCTTTATCAAAGTCAGCATGAATTCTAGGCACCTTACAACAATCCCGCAATAGCTACTAGAAAACCAACTGTATAGTTTTCAGAGCAGCATTAAAATATAGCAACACTTTGTTTCCCCATTTCCCCTTGAAATCCATATGTTCTCTGTGATGTTACTGAAGTCTCTAAGGAACACAGCATAAAGTCATTGAGCATTCACTGGTATCCTATAAGACAATAGACCCGCAGTCTTAGTTCTAATTCCCACCCTGATGGAGTTCTTTCTAGACGTGGCACTTCTGTTACCTTTTTCCATCCCCTGCCCTTCTGCTAAAATTTATCTTTAGTCAGATAATTTATTTTTCAGGTCTAAAGATGGTCGAGCCATTAACATGTATAATAAACTTATTTGTATTCCAGTTACAGTCATCTGAATTATTTGCATTTAAAATTTTTTCGCTATGCCTGCTTTTCTAATTTTAAATTCCCTGGTGCTCACTCTCAGGTACAGAGCAGATAATAGTATCTAGTTACAGGTGTATCACCGCTGAACCCCGTGTCATCTTTCTCTGTCACTCAGACTAATAAGGAGGTTCTTTAACATTATTACATTCCGGTTTTACCATTGTTAATCTTCATCATCATCAGTATTTTCTTAAACAATTAGAGTTTTTTACACCTCAATTATACCTAAATTCAAATTTATCCAAAAATTTTAATGTAATTTTGCATCCAACAAAATTGAATTTTGAGTCATCTCAAAGTAACTATCTTAAGGCAGTATAAATTTGTAGATGGAGCACTGGCTTTCAAACAAAACTGGTCTGCACTGGAATCCTCACTTTGCCACCAAATGCCTGCTCTTGTGAGCACGTTGAGTCCTCTAAGCCTCAGTTGATGCATCTATGAAATTTATATAATAATCTCAAAGGCTGTATATGTAAAATACTTAATACAATGCATGGTATATGATAGGCACTCAATAAATGGCTGTGATTATTGTTACAATAATACTTTTTCAGTATACTGTTGTTATTGTTGCAAACGTGGTTCCAAATTCAATGATATGAAATAGGTTAGCATATCATAATATATGATGGTACTTGCCATCATTCTCTACCCAGGAGCATAGCCCGGGCCCCATAGGTGTCACACATTTGTGGTTAAAATATTATACAAATAGCATAAAATTAAACTTGAGAAAATTAGTATTATGTAGCTTATTAAAATTTAGAGATCGGGGCACTTGGGTGGCTCAGTGGGTTAAAGCCCTGGGATCGGGCTCTCTGCTCAGTGGGGAGCCTGCTTCCTCCTCTCTCTCTGCCTGCCTCTCTGCCTACTTGTGATCTCTGCCTGTCAAATAAATAAATAAAATCTTTAAAAAAAATTTGGAGATCAGTTAACTCTATCTATTCTGATCAGATATATATAAAGGATATATTTTCACTTACATAACTGACCACATAGCATAATCACTTTGACTTTTATAGCTATATTTTAAGATATTCAACATGTATAACAGAACAGGTGATGTTCAGTATTGGATCACAGTTCTTCAAAATCTGTGACATTGTTAAAAAAAATTATTGCACGCATTCTGTATGCTTGAAATGAGTAGACTTCCAATAGAACAAGTATGGCAGGGTTGGAAGAAACAGGTTTGATACAAGAGTCTTCTTGATTCCTCTGGGTGAATCCTGTTCCTTCTTAGAGCTTCACTTTTCTCTAGATCAACTGTGTTTTCTAGCACTACTTCTTCATTAACATCCCACTGCAGTTATATAAGACTCAAATGTTTATTCAAATGTAGTCTTCAAAGCTTTTAGGGTACTATTCCTCAGATCGAAATATGGCTTGATTTGTTTAAATGTGGCTTTTCAAGTCTGATGAGAATGACTGTGTTGCTCAGTAGAAAAACATCACAGAAACAAGATTTTTATTCCTACTAGTAAAACAGGAACTTGGGAATCTAATTTTGATCCATGGTTCTCAACCCTGAGTACACATTCCTATAACATGAATAAGCTTTAAAATTTTCCATCCTTGGACCCCACCCTTGACCAATAGAATCAGATTTACCAGAGGTGGGACCTGGGCTCTGGTTTTATTAAAAACTTAAGGAATATAGTCAATAATATTGTAATAACTTTGTATGGGACAGATGGTAATGATTTATCGTGGATGATCATGTCATAATGTATATAAATGTTGAATC
Organism: Taxidea taxus jeffersonii; assembly: GCA_003697995.1. NCBI lineage: Eukaryota > Metazoa > Chordata > Mammalia > Carnivora > Mustelidae > Taxidea > Taxidea taxus. The sequence continues at coordinate 35,715 of RCUC01157051.1, read as the reverse complement.
ACAGTGTGTTATACGTCTGAAACTAATATAATATTGTATGTCAACCACATTTCAGTTAAAAAAAAAACAAAAACAAAAAAACAACTCTCCAAAACCCAGATGATTCTGATGCACACAGAGGACAGAGAACTGCTGATTTAGGCCTGTCCTTATCTAAATTAAATTTACTTTTAATTAAAGTAGCACTTTTTTGATAGGGAGGCATTGAGGAACAAATATCTTCACACAGAAAAAAATCTTTGGTTAAGGAGAAGCAATTTGATTGGGAGTCACCTCTCTGTTTCTTTTAGTAAAGTGAGCTTTAAAGTCTATAAACAAATGTTTATAATTACCATCATCACATCTTAATGGTTAGTTTCTTCAAAAATTTGTATCTTAGAATAACAATACATAGAATAGGGTAATGCAAACACACTATCAAATATATGTCCTAGTTCATTCAAGCTGCTATAACAAAAATACCATAGCCTGAGTGGCTTATAAAAAACAGAAATTTAGTTCTCACTGCTCTGGACTCTGGGAAGTTCAAGGCCAAGACACTGGCAGATTCGGTGTCTTGGTGAGGGCTCATTTTTCACGGATGGTAGACTTCCCACTGTGTCCTCATGTGGTGGAAGGATCAGAGGATTTCTCTCCTATGTGTGCAGACTCCACTCTCATGAATTAGTCACCTCCCAAAGGTCACACCTCCAGGTATCATCACCTTGGGGGTTAAAATTTCAACATATAAATTTTGGGGGAACACAAACATTCAGCCTATAATAAAGTGTATAGAATTTTCAAGGCAGTTAAAAGGCAACTAAATATCAGATGTACGTATCCTTGACACCTAGGAAAAAGAAGAAAACCAAAAGACCGGGAGGATGATACCCATAGTTTCTTACTCATTAAATAAGAAACTCATCATAAGCTCATCATTAAAATGATGAGCTGCCAGCTAACAGTGATGGGCTCCTGGTATGTTAGTATTCTAAGCACCTTATTGCAGGATCTCATTCAATCCTTACAATAATCTATGAAATAGGTACCATCTTACCACATTTTATCCATGAGAACATCGAGACCACAAGGAGCAATTTTACATTGATAAATGCTATATAAACTTTATCATTAGTAATTACAATTAGAATTCTAAGCCTTCTTTCTCAAAAATTTCTAAGCCTTAGTAGTCCTTATTATTTCTGAGTACTGCTAGATTTGAAATGCAACCTTTATTAAAAACATGTCATACTCTAAAGCCAAGTCTTCAAAGCAGTTTAATCTCCTGTACCGACATAGTTAACAAAACCAGAGAAACAGAGGGTAAGACAAGTGGATCATACACCACGATTTTAATTGCTTTGCATTCTCAATTCCCCAACTTTCAGGATTCGAAATTCATTTCATATCTAGCAAGTGATACTGGATGATAGTGAAGTAAGTGGAAAGAACACAGGGGGACTTGGACTTCTTGTTCCAACTCTCACTGTGGGGTGTTATCTTGCAAAACTCCCTGAACCTGTTGAGACTTCATGTCTGTGCTGTCAAATAGAAGGGAAGTAGTGGGAACAGCAGTAATTAACAAGGACACCACTACCTGCTGTGGCTCTTAACAGTCTTATTGTCATGGTCAAATGAGATTATTTGTCAGAGTGCTCTGGGCTATATAATGATATATAGATATTAGGTTTTCTTATTATGATTATCTTGTTATTATTGTTCCTATTATTATCTTTTTATTTATGCTTATTATTGCCACAGACCCAAAATGATCCCGCCTTTCTGAGCAGACGGAGGAGAGGATGAGAGAGTCCTGGGGACAGGAGCCAGGTTCAGGCGTCTACCCTTGTAAGACCGTTGGGAGATTTTAAGTTTAGGAACATGAACGCGTTCTCAGTAGGGAAATCTCTTACTTACATTTGCTTTCAAAATAGAGAATTTTTACTGCAGGGGGAGTAGAGATGGAGGAGATTGTAACTGGACTTGAGGAGTAAGTGGAAATTAAAAACTAGAATCCATTCAAGATTATCAGTCATTGTTAATTTGTCAGTCCAAATGCACAATTTTTCACTTTTAAAACTAGTGATTTCATTCTATTTATTTATTTATTTATTTATTTTAAAAAAGATTTTATTTATTTATTTGACAGACAGAGATTACAAGTAGACAGAGAGGCAGGGAGAGAGAAGAGGAAACAGGCTCCCCGTGGAGCAGAGAGCCCGATGCGGGTCTCGATCTCAGGACCCTGGGATCATGACCTGAGCCGAAGGCAGAGGCTTTAACCCACTGAGCCACCCAGGCGCCCCTTCATTCTATTTATTATGAGCACTGTCACCTTAAAAGCCTATATTATATGATGTAAGGATAATCTCTTCTTTCCACCTTTATTTTATATCAAGGCCCATATTAGGTTATGGAATTAACCCTCAGCTTAATAATTTACTTCCAAGCGAGTATTCTCACTTGAGTTTGGAAGAGTCCACACTAAAATATTAATAATACCATGTGGCGCTCAGACACATACTCAATATTTGCTTAGAGGAGGTAGCAAACAAACTCTAAACCTTGCAAATAAAAATAATCTTATTTCCAATATTGCTTCATTAGGATTCAGAAAATTCCATTTTTAGGTATTATGAGATCTAAATTAGTGTCATGCGTGTTCCTAATACGGTGAAGCAGCCACCAGAATTCTGTTGCTCAGCCTTTCCCCCTCTGATTTTCACGTGCTGACCTCAGCAAGTTTGATTCTGCTTTCCACCAAGAGAGGGCCTGGCTTTTGGGGAGTCAGGGACAGCAGGGTTTGAATTCCAGTTTTTGCTACCTTTCGGCTGCATGACCTTGTACAAGCTCCTTCACCTCTGTGAACCGCAGACTTTTCATAACAGCAGCCATGTCATGTCAGGAGTTTGTTGGGAGGGTTGCATCAAGAGTGTATTGTAGAAGGTCTTCCGTAAAGTTTAGCTACCCGGTGATCCCTTCCCACCCCCAGTGTTCTCTCTGGGGTTCCTTCCTTCCTTCCTTTCTAAAGATTTATTTATTTATTTGACACAGAGAGACATGCAAGAGAGGGAACACAGCAGGGTGAGTAGGAGAAGGAGAAGCAGGCTTCCTGCCCAGCAGGGCTTGATCCCAGGACCCTGGGATCATGACCTGAGCCAAAGGCAAACAATTGAGCCACCCAGGCACCCTGGGTTTCTTACTTTAAAATGGGGAGTTTTCCCAGAGAGTCAGGAGGAATTAGATTTTGCTCTGGTTTGGATCTCCAGGCATCTTTCCTATCTTCACTTTGGTAACAAAGTTGTTATCAGTTTAAGTCTTCATAGATTGGACATATAATGTACATATTGGAGGACTTTATTTTTATTATTATTTTTATTTTTTTAAGATTTATTTATTTTTGGAGGGGAAGGGAGAATAAGAGAGAGAGCGTGTGAGCGAGGGCCGGGAGAGGGGGGTAGGAACAGAGGGAGAGAATCCTAAGCAGACTCTCCGCTGAGTGTGGAGCCCAACACAGGGCTTAGTCTCAGGACTCTGAGATCATGACCTGAGCCGCAGCCAAGAGTCAGACACTTAAAACCAACGGTGCCACCCAGGCACCCCCTTTTCTTCTTATTTCTATGTATTTTGATTCTGATTCCCTTAAAAGAAATGTATCACTTATCATAAGATTCTAGAAAATTGGAGTCTTACTTTCTAGTCTTAGCCTTCTTTATCAGTGATAGATCCTCACTGATATAATGTTATTATTAGAGGCTGGAGAGAGGCAATTTCTCAAACAACTCTCTACTCCCTTGTGGCTGACAAGTTCCAATATGTCAGTGGGAGGTGTGGATCTCTGCTCCCTCTTGTAAGCAAAAGCACTAAGTGGTCTCACTAAATTATTAACAAAATACACAGGTCAAGCATGCAGCCTTCTGTCCTGCTTTTCCCCATTTCTTGACTCTTAAAAGTGCTATTGTAATGTTGCACAAAGGGCACTCCTATGTGGTGTGAGTCAAAAACCCGATCAGTTTGTTGCCAGAATGAGTTGGAGAGTTAACATTTAGTAATTGCTGTTTACACAGGCACATCGGAGTGATCAATGTCAGTGATAATAGTAGTAGCTACCGTCTCTGAGCAATGTGCCAGGCGTTACACTCATGACTTGGCATGGTTTGTGTCATTTAATTTTCACAGTCTCATGAAGGAGATACCCATTTTGTAGATGGAGAATGAGAAGTTTAGAGAAGTTTGTGTGAAGTTTAGCTGAAGTTTAGAGAAGCTTGATGAGAAGTTCCATCAAGCTGGAAGGTGACAAGCTCAAACCCAGTCTGCCCTTTTCCCCACCATGGAAGATAGTATCTGAATTGGGACATCTTTCAGAGTGAAATGAGAGATCATTGCTATTTACAATGAATGACAGTCACAAACCAGAGCTTTTCTGTGCAGGCCGGACATATATTTACCCGAAGTGTAAAACCCTCCTGGCAGGGAGCTTTTAATTATTGAGACAGTAAAGGAAGACTTGGGAGCCCTTTCCAACTTCCTTCCCCCAAGATGGGAAAGCCCTTAGTCTTTCATCAGATCAGTTTTTGCTCAAAGGAGGCAGCCTTCCATGAATGTGCCCACCAACGCAATCCCATGTAAGTGTGGTCAAGGCCGCTCCCCTGTCCCTCTAGGTTTGCATTATAGAATCTCAGTTTCTGTGCCCAACATCCGTCTATTGAGCACTGACCGTGGGTGGGGTATTCTGATGGATGCCGGGAGAATGAAAATGTCCTTGGTGAAAGCCAACAACTATGGAAAAGGGTGGGCAGAGCCGTGAAGGGGAGGAGGGGAGCACACATGCGGGGGGACCGAGACTAGAGGCATTCCTTGGGGCATATGAGGAGAGCCCATGGAGGGGAGTGATGTGATGGGTTTTCGTGTGGAGAATGCTGTGAGGGCCAGAGACAAGAGGGACAGGAGGGACTGGAAATGGTGGTTTCAGTTATCCGAGTTACATGACAAAGTCCAGGCCAATGAGGATAGAATGGAGAGCAGAGAAAGGAAGGATGCAGAGGGGGAAAATGAAGGTCACACATAACTTGGTGACTGGTGGGATGTGAGGGGAGAGAGAGAAAAATCCTTCCTCCCAGTGCTCGTTGCTTACATTCTTGTGTGTTTGTGTCCCCACTTCCTGGAGCCAGAATCCAGTGTAAGTGTTTCTGTAGTTATGACCCTCACAGAGAACTACAGAGTAGAGCAAGTGTTTAAAACAGCCAAAATGAGGGGCGCCTGGGTGGCTCAGTGGGTTAAGCTGCTGCCTTCGGCTCAGGTCATGATCTCAGGGTCCTGGGATCGAGTCCCGCATCGGGCTCTCTGCTCAGCAGGAAGCCTGCTTCCCTCTCTCTCTCTCTGCCTGCCTCTCTGCCTACTTGTGATCTCTCTCTGTCAAATAAATAAAATCTTTAAAAACAAAAAAACAAACAAACAAACAAAAAAAAAACCCAGCCAAAATGAGAGCATGAGGAAGGTGCTTTTGGGACTGAAAAGCAAAATATAAAATAAGCAGAATATAATTAGTATTAATGATTCTAGCATTCGTTCTGGGTTTACCTTGAAAGAAAATGCTGCTGGTAAGAGTAGTTAATATTTCGTTGGGCATTAACACATTCCTGACACTGTTCCCCGTGCTGTAGATGTATTGACGAAGTCTCGTGATAACCTAACTTTACAGATCAGGAAACTGTGGCACGGAGAAGTTAGGCAGTTTTTCAAGGTCACAGCTGTTCAATGACCTAAAATGGATTTGGGTTCAGGTCTGCTGGCTCCTCTTACTGTCTCCTCCTATACCACTGTTGTTAGACCCCGAGTACAGTGCAGGATTTCATTTGTAGGCAGGGTTTCTGTGGTGACTGTGAGGTTTCCTGCCTGTGGACTCTGCCCTGTCTGCCAGCTTTCCAGGCATGGTTACCTTCTCCGTTTTTTTAAAACATGGCATTGGCCCAGGTGCTCTGACGTCCACGTTGAGAGAGGAGTGACAACCAACAGCCACACACATTGCAATGTCGAGTCTTTCTTCTTGCTGGGTCCAACTGTTCTTGAGGAGACAACTTTGCTGGGCAATTTTCAAGCTGCTCAGTCTTCCACAGCTTTGTGCCTGACCCTTTCCTCCCTCCTTTGTCAAAATGTCTAGGGCTTTTATTTCTGCAGTCCTTGGATTCTTTTAACAAGACCCTCGAAAGCTGTAAAACTCAATGGTACATGTGATGGATGGTGCAGGAGAGGTAGTAAAAATTGTTCACCATCGATACAGGCTTCCAGTTAGGAAACGAATAAGTCACCGGGATAAAAGGCACAGCGTAGGGAATATAGTGTATGGTATTGTAACAGTGTTGTAGGGGGACAGACAGGATCTACGCTTAACGATGAGCACAGCCTGACCTATAGAGATGTTGAATCACTACGCTGTATCCTTGAAGCTAATGTAATATTGTAATGTAATGTAATGTAACATTGTGTCGACTACACTAAAAAAAAAAATTAAAGGCAGTACAGGTGTGTTACGTATCTGAAACTAGTAAAATATGGTCTATGGTCAACTTTGCTTCAATAATGAAAAAAAGTGAATACAGAGGAATAAAAGTTCTCCATCCCTACTGGGTCCTGTGAAGGAAAAAGTGAATGATGGGTTAAGTAGAGCTCTTAAGTTATAAAAGTCGCAATTATATATGCGTGTAATTTTTAGCATAGAGATTTATTAATTTGCATTCACATCATTAGAGCTAATTATCAGCTTCAGCTTCCCCATCTATGCTTTAAAGAAGTTTACCCTTTACTTTCCTTGTGAAGCCCGGAGCCTATCTTTACAGACCAAGGCTCAAAACTGTCCGCCGGTATTAGCATTCAGAAAAAGGGAGTTGTGAGCTATGTCTCTCTTGCCCCCTACCATACACAAAAACTTCTGCTGCTGCTGCTACTTTTTTTTTTTTTCCTTTTTTAAAGGGAAGTCTATTTACCATTCATCAGATAGCCTATTTGGAGCAATATCCATAGGAATTAATAAATGCAGAGAATGGGACTGAAAGCTCCCTTTCGTCTTCCTTTTCTCACTTAAATGAGACACCTGCAATTTGCAGGAAAGGAAAGGAACAGAAGAGCAGCAGAATGTGCTTGAAAACCTGACTTCTTGTATTAAGCCACAGGTGCAAACTGAAGATGTTTTTCTCACCCCACTTACCACTTACTTGGAAATGATGCCTGTAGGAGACACATATTGAACGAACCTTGAGAAACATTAACAAAAAGGCTATTTAATTTTTACTGATTTGCCTATGTAATGGTAGAAGTCAGTTAATCAGTACAACATGGTTTTGGGACTTGTTTGGCTAATCTTGGGCTACTATAAATTTGTTACGTGTATTCTGCCATGTTCCCGCTACCTACTGTCCATGGCTGGCATTTTCTTCCTGTTACTTTTGCTCTCTTCCAATTACAATATAAACTCTTTGAGTCAGAAGCAATATAGTCTATATTCCTTATTACTACTAGCCATTGAATCCTTATAAATAATGTAAAAATTAGGTCCAAGAATCCATCATGCGCATCCTGGTTGTCTTTATTCCCTGGTTATCCCTGCAGTCTCTTTGCTTCCACTTTTGAATGGTCGGGAATGGATTAGGATCTCCCAACTGTGATGTTGATCGACGTGTGCGCTGACCAACAAATTCAACGTCAAGGCACTTTACCTTCACTGCATTCTCTGTTTTGTCAGGATGCATTTATTCTGGATCCCCTGTTAATTTCCTGTCAGTTTAATTAACATGAATATTTCTGACCTTCTCTATCCTAAAGCTTTCACCCACCCCCGCTTCCCTTTCTCTTCCCCGATGATGTTACACCCACAGTTCTAGAAAATGTGTGGTTCTTGGGATTTGTTTCTCCCTCTCTTACACACTAAATTTGCTCTCCATTTCACCCAGTCTTAGCTCCTTCCTACCTTTGCATGGCTGACCATGCCTTCAGAGCTGGCCTCTGCTCACTGCTCCAGCTTCCTCTTTTGCAAATACTTGGAGCCCCCATTTTCTCCCCATATTAACCATTTGCATTTCTTCAAGTGAGCCTTGGTGTCAACACCTCTCGTACTACAAATGGTTGCCTCAGCCTCTGCTCAATTGGTGTCCCCCTTATTCATCTGAAATTGTCTCCAAGGTTTGGTTTTTAGACAGGCCTGCCACAGGCTCCCATGCCCTCCGTGCATATCTTTATTATAGCACTAATCACGCCATATTCCAGTTGCCCAAAGCTGCCTTATCTACTCTTAATTTTTTTTTTTAAAAAAGATTGATTTATTTATTTGACAGAGAGAGAGAGAGAGAGAGCACACAGGCAGGGTGAGCAGCAGGTGGAAGGAGAGGGAGAAGCAGGCTTTCCACCAAGTGTGGAGCCCGACTCGGGGCTCGATCCCAGGACCCTGGGATCATGACCTGAGCCAAAGGCAGACGCTTAACTGACTGAGCCACCCAGACTCCCCTCTCTACTCTTATATTGTTGCATCTGGAATAGAGCCTGGCACATGAGCTTCAAGAAATATGCATTGAAAGTTGAACACAGAAAACAATGAAGGAATGGATGAATGAATGAATCTTATAACTAGTTGCCGCTCAATCCATTTTGCCTTGACAGTGCCTCTTTTAACTCTATTGCCGTCTTTGTTAACCTTCCTTCACTGATCAGTTTCCTCCAGCTCAAGCTTTTATTTTTTTTGGAGAGGCTTTTTATTTCAGTGGTTTTAAGTATAGTCTTTGGAACTTTGCTCTTGGTTTGGGGACTTGGTTTGGGGGTGTGGCTTGGTTTGCTAGCTGTGTGGCTCTGTCTGAATCACCTGGTGTCTGTGCCTCCTTTGTGTTTTGTTACCTGTAAAAGAAAGATAATCACAAGACTCTTTTCCACAGGGTTGTTGTATGGGTAAGTTGAGGTAGTTCCTGTGTATCACGTAGTACCTGGTAAGATAATAAATGGTAATTATATCATTTGATTACATAAGAATTATTTTAATTATTCCTAGCCTCCACTTGACAATTGTCTTTTTAAATACACTTTTGTGAATGATTTCAGACATACAAATAGGAATAGAGATTAATACAGCAAACACCTGTGTACCCCGCACTGGTTTAAGAAAGGGAACAATAAAGACAGTAAAAGCTACTTGAAGACCCTTTCCTCTATCACCTTCCTACCTCTTCCTCTCTTTTCTCCCTCCCTCCGTCTCAAAGGTAACCACTGATCTATACTTGGCGTTTACCATTTGTAGGCCTGTTTTTGTACGTTGCTCTGTGACTGGAAACCATGAAGACTAGATGAGGTACAATGCATTCTGCTGCTTTGTCAGTTACCCACCCCCTAAAGCACTCCTCAAATCAGTGATCTATATTGCTTCTGGAATTATCACTCCAAAACAGAAATCTGATTCTCTGAAGTGTTCAAACCTCTCTTTTTTAAAGACTCGTTTTAGAGCAGTTTTGACAACAGAAGGGAGATGAAGGTACAGTGATTTCCCATATACTTCCTGCTCCCACCCATGCAGAGCCTCTCCTGTTATCAACATCGCTTGCTCACTAGAATGGTCCTTTTTTTTAAAACCGACCTTGAACCTGCATTCAGTATCATAATCACCTAAAGTCCATAGCTTATCTTAGAGTTCACTCTTGTTGTGGCACATTCTGTGGGCTTGGACAACTGTATAATGGCATATGTCAATCATTATAATATCATACACAGTATTTTTACTGCCCTAAAAATCCTCTGTGCTCTGCCTGTTCATCTCTCTCCCTCCACCCTCCACTCAGTAACCACAGATCTCTTTACTGTCTCCATAGTTCTGCCTTCGTGTTCTCTCCATCATGTCATGGAGCTGGAAAACATAGAGTCGGTAGCCTTTCTGATTGCTCCTTTCACTTAGTAATATGCATTTAAGGTAACTTCCTGGCTTGTCGTGGCTCAGTAGCTCATTTCTTTTTTGGTGCTGAATAATATTCCATTTTCTGATGCATCACAGTTTATCCATTCAGATACGGAATGAAGGGTGTCTTGGTTGCTTCCAAGTTTGGGCAACTATGACTAAAGCTGCTCTAAAAACATCCAGGTGCAGGTTTCTGTATGGACATAAGTTTTTACCCCCATGAGTAAATACCAAGGAGTGTGATTGTTGGGGTCTATGCTTCAGAGTATGTTTCATTCCGTCAGAATGTCTGTCTCCAAAGTGGCAGCACCATTTTGCATTTCCACCACCAGTGGTTCCTGGTCTCCATATCCTCATCACCATTTGGTATTGTCAGCATTCCAGAGTTTGGCTATTCTAATAGTCAGGAGGTGGTCATGATCTATGCTTGAATCCCATTCCATATATTCTCACATCCTACAAGCTGCTGTTGGAATGCCACCCTCTCAGGGCACCCTCTCCTGGACAGTTTAAACCGGAAGCTCCCAGGTCCTCTTGCCTTCTTCCTCCATCTCCCCAGGATTGCTCCTCCTGTGACATACTATATCCTCTTTATTTATCTTACATATTTCTCCAACTAAATATGTCAGCTCCATGAAATTTTCATCTGCCTTGTTGTCAACTCTGTCTCTACTGCCCAAAACAGAGTCAGACACATAGTAGGTATGCTGTAATGTTTGTTTAATGAATGTTGAATGTACAGACTATAGTCTCAACACCTAACCTGGACTTCAAATATATCTTTATTTTTGCCCTCTCCAGTATTACTTTTCCACCCCAATACCATCGCTCCATTTTGCCCTGTGTCCTCTCCTCTCCCAGGCCTGTGTTCAAACTGTCTCCTGTGTTTGGGCTACCTCCCCTCTTCCGCTCATTTCTGCTTTTCAAAGCTTTTCTTCTCCCTCAGGCTCAGTTCAGATCCTTCCCCATCCAAGAAGCCTTCTCAGATTTCCCCATGGAAATGAATCTTAGCCTGTCCCAGGCTCCTTTAGCACTTGGTGCCTCTTGTAACGTTTGTCATAGTTTTCCTTCCTTCAGATTTACATATGTGGGTATGTCCGGCCAGAATCTGGATGATAGGATCTCCTGATTTTCACCATCTTCCCTTGCACCCAACCCGGTGCTTTGCCCATGTGCTCAGTGGGTGTTCAGTAAATCTTTGTTTAGTCTGCTGACTCTGAGGGTGTGAAGGGACTTCAGAGGTGCTGTTCATATCCCTCTGGAAAGAGTTCTGAACTCCTGTTTAATGTTTGTTTGACTAAGGGAACCTTCCAGATGGCAAGGCACTGGGGAAACTTTAAACTCTCCATTATTTAAAATATGATGCTTCATTGTAATCCTCTGTTTCCATTATGTTGGCCCACAGTGCAGAGTAATCAAATTACTTTCATTCTACACCATTTCTCTCATTTGCCATTCATTGTTTCTGTTGTTACTCCATTCACTCACTTTTTAATATTTTTTCATTAAAAATTATTTTATAAACATAGTCTCATTTCATTTTCTAATTCACCTGACTCTCTGCCAGGTATGTTTTATGTGTGAGTTAAGAGGAAGACAGGGAGGTATGTGGAATGCCATTTTCTGCCTCAGACTAAGAAAGGCATTTCCCATTATATAAATTTGCAAATTAGGGAATTTCCAGAAATATAAATGTGTGCTCTTTGAACAGTAGTGCTAAGTAAGCAGGAGTGTGCAATTTACTTCTGATTTTGACTGTAGTCTCCACTTTTGTGGAGAAAAATCACTTCTTATGGCTTTATTTAATAGGAGGAAGTAGAATTTAAAGCTGGGTCAGGCCCTAGATTTCACTTTTTCTGGAATTTCTTTATCCTCTCATAACCAGTACACCCTTTTTTTGACAAATATTTAGTAACAGCCATTTTGTGACTTAAAATAAATTTCACCAATAACATAATCAACACACCTGCCTATATGTTAAAAAATCAATATCACGTTCTGAGATGTAAAGGAAAAATAAAAAGGAAATAATGTATAATAAAATTAAATGTATATAAAATTACATATGTATACTTAAATTATATACAATTTACATATAAATTATATTTATAATATATAAAATTATATATGCATCATATCAATATATAAATGCTTGAGCATGACTTCTCCAGAAGATGTATAAAGTAGTCATACATTTGCATGTATGTCATGGAAGAACCATAAATGGAAGAACCACAGATGCTTTCAGATACAGGTGTGTTTTTTTGGCAACTCAAGTACTGTAATGGGCATTATGTCAATGGTATAATTTTCCCAGGTGGTGAACTATTATTGATAAAGTTCAAAATGAAGCAAGATTCATTCATATACACACAGTCCACCCACATATACACATACCTTATAGCTGCATACCTAGAAAAATTGTGTATTAAAATAGCAAAATACTTTGTGTTTACATGTAAAAAACGAGTTAATGTGCAGGCTCAAATAGTTATAAAAGGGGTTTATCTCATATCTGAGTGTCTGATGGAACATTTGGAAAATCATGCAGAATATAGGACAGTTTTTCCTTTAGTAGAATTTTCCTCCCATTACAACTTCTGTGACCTACTGTTGCTCACCAAATGCCCACAAGAGTGGCCCACAATCACTGTTAAACCACCTTCCCATCAATGTCTGGATTGTTCCCCACAGTTGGTACTGGTGAGTTGCAAATCTCTAGCTTAGTCCTGCTGCCTCCTTGAGGAACATGGGAACAGTAACCAAAAAGTTTCCTTTCCTCGAAACTAGTCACATACCTGCTAAGCTTCACCTACCTCATGAACAGCTAGACGGCTTTGCTGTCAGACATATTGTCAGAAATATCTAGACAGATGATAATTATTAGGACATGTGAGATCAGACTGCTTGGAATATGAACTTATCACTTAACAAGGTTTAGGTTTGTGCTGGTTAGCCTGTTTGGGACTCAGTTTATTCAAGAGCCAAGCACAGGAATATTAAAACTGAACTCAGTTGTTTTAAGGATTAAATTAGAAAATTTATATAAGGTCCTTGTCATAGAATAAACATTTGGTAAAGGATAGCTATGGTGGTGGCAGTGGTGGTGATGGTGACGATGACAATAAGGACAGTGATAAAGAATGATACTTGAGATAAAAAGGTTCTTTATCCTTGATTTTCTTTCTAACTTAACTAGAATTATTTTCTTTAAGTAGCTAGATAGCCTGTTTTTTTTTTTCTTTTAGCTCAGCTTGATCCTTATTATCACTTTTGCAGATTCCTTTATACTAATTTAAATGTTCATCTTTTTCTTTTTAGCTAATATTATAATTTAAATTGCCTGGTCATTGAAACATTTTCTTCCCTGGCATGCTGGAGATTTGCATACATGACTTTAAGTGAAGTTATACAAATAAAAATCCTTTTTACATTGGTAGAGAATAAATATCTAATGTTATTGCACCACTATTTTTGAAAAAGATATTTCCCTTCACTTTTGCAGAGGCTATATTCCCAGAACTTAGCTGCTGTAATGATTTCTTTAGTAGCACACAAATTCTGTATTAATCTCTGAGCAGTTTTCTCAGTTAAGTGCATTTTTATGCTTGGCAAGATTGGGATAGTCTAGGAAAATTAGTTTTCTTTTCTTATTACTTTTTCTGTTTAATTTGTAACCAGTTAAAACACCACAGTATGATGGATGATTGATCCTAGTAAAACTGTAAAGTTCAGGAATAATTGGCAGACTTTGGTTAAGCAATGAAGTCTTCCATTACCTTTCAAAAGCCTTTAAGACAACCTCATTATTAAAATGTACATACGAGCAAAATTCTGGATGTGCATTGAATTTAATTAGTGACTAACTAGCAACAGTGCCAGGATTTTATTTTTATAGTGGATGTGTAATGTTTATAAAGTAGTCTGTGGGATGGGTGAACCCTAGCAATCAGAGGAATTCATATGACCATGGGATTTTGCATCTAGCTAACTACATTCTGGTCACTTCCTGTTCACTTAACACATCAGTGCAGCACTCCCAATTGTTCAGTCCCATCAGGAACCATTCCTGGAGATCTAGCTCAATTTACGCAGTTTGCTGATAGAAATTAAAACCTTTTCTGGTGATGACAGTCTGGGATTTGAGTCAGTTATTTTCTAAAGAAGCTGAGGTCCCAGTTAGGAATAATGTGGATATTACCAACTGAATTTTTAGGATGAGAATGGTTCATGAGATAATGTATAAACAAGATAGGGAGACCTAAGCTCCAAACATACCATCCTTTTATTCACTCAGTCAATCATTGCATCATTTCACAGATGTTTATTGAACACCTATTGGATGAGGCACAGTGCTAGGTGCAGGAAATATGTAAGATAGACATGGTTCTTATCTCTGTGGATCTTACTACCAATTCTGATGGATTTTTCTTCGTAGCATACAGATAAAGTTTATATGTACGAAGTGTAATATATCTTCAAATGTGAATATAACGACATCTCATAGAATGCCAGCCATTAGAAGTTAAAAATCTAAGATTCTAGCAAAATATGGAAAAGTCAGTATTGTGGTACATGAACCATATAATCATGGAGGTAATGTATAATCATAAAATTCTTGCCAACAGACATTTGTTGAACAACCATTACATGAATGTACTGAACTGGGCATCAATGGGTAAGACTTGAGTTCTAGCCTTGAGGAATACGTGCACATTACATTTAAAGAATGTTGGATCTATTTTCTTCTGGAAGAGCTTGGGGTACCTTAAGAGAAATAGTTCTCAGGTGTTACCTTTGCAATCAGACAGTCAAAGCTTTTACATTTACCAAGAGAATAACTGATGAGCCTCTATCTTGAAACAGCCTATGTCTCGCCCAGAACACATACTGACAAGAAGACATGGCCTTCAAGAATCTTAAGAGACTCTTTATAGCAGAACCTTTTTTTTTTTTTTTTTGGCCTGGAAGGGAGTTAGGAAAGATTTCAATGCATCCTTTGGCAGTGGTGTTAAAACGTAGAGAAATGTCATTAAATTTTTCAATGAAAATCTCAGTTGTAATGATCTGCTCAGTGAGTATGATATAAATTATCATGCTGTTATCAACACCATCTTCCATCTATAAGACTGGAGGAAATAACATGAGCATCATAAAAATCCTTTTATCATCAAGAGGACTTTATATTCATGATATTGCCGTGAAAGGAAAATAAGATTTTTCAAGGGATCTTTAACTATTTTGCAGAGGAACCATAGCACCAGGGACTTAGGAGAAGCTGGAAGAAAACACAAACTACATGTTAATTTGGACTATTACTGAGCTGTTTTAGTATTCAGAATATAGGTAGTCACCAGATTCTTCCAGATGAATATTCCATAGTCAAATTATGTACTGATGGTTGGAAAAAGAAAACAAACTTGAGAAAGTTATCTTATCCTTTTGGGACCTATACCAGATGCAAAGTACCGCAGTCGTTTAAGTGTCTATGGCTCCTAGACATCCTTAAATTAACACTTAGATTCTAAATCCATTTTTCCAGCATCACTGTGGCAGGTTTTATTTTCCTAAAGTGCATGCCACAACACTTCTTCTCCCACAAGCTTTTGGCCTTTGCCACTTCCCCATCAGGAGATGGAGTCCAATTCTCCTCTCCTTGATTCTGGGCAAGCTCGTGATTGCTTTGGCTAATAGAGTATGCAGGAATTAACAATAGGGTATGCACCTGGGTCATGAAAGGCAATGCACTGTTCCCATTGTTTATAGTTGAGGTGACAAATGACAGGTCTGATTACCCTGTGGCTGCCGTATTGTGATGGAGTCAGGAAACCTGCAGGCACTCCAGTCAATAGTCCTAGTCTTTGAGTAGATCAGTCTAAGCAATGGAGACGATCAAGGGAAAGGGGGTTTCCAGAGGATTCCAACTCTCAGCCACGTGTCACTCTTCAGTCCTTCCCAGCTGAGCTCCCAGATCTTGGAACAGAAAAAAGACATCTCTGAGCCCTATCCAAATTCTTGACCCATTGTATCTGTGAACATAGCAAAACTGTTGTTGTTTTAAGTTGCTAGGGTTTGGGGTAGTTTATTTTGTAGTTAACTTAGAAGAATCACTGGTAAGGTAAACCTGACATTAAAATAACCAAGCACTATTGTCAACTTCAAAGGCCTAAGTGAATTCTTTTCTTCTCTGTAGAAGCAGTATCTATTGAAAATTTTGGAGAAGAAGGAATTTGTACATTTAGTGTAGACATAATTGTATCAGCTGTCATTTTTAAATAACAGGTCTTGTAACAGATCTATCTATCCATCTATTAATCATATATACATGTACATATACGTGTGTGTGTGTGTGTGTGTGTGTGTGTGTGTGTGTGTGTGTGTAAGCAACACAAACCAACTTTGGCTGATCAACCAGAAAAGGATTTTAGGATAAAGATAGTAGGTAGCTCCTAGAACTGTGGCGAAAGCTAGAGTGCAAACACACAAGAATAGTTGAATCTAAACGTATCGGACCAATCCTAAAGCATGCATCAACACTGGCCTGAGGAGTCTGCTGAAATTGCTGCCCACTGAACCCAAGAGGAAACCCCAGTGTGAGCTGCTCCTGATTATTGGATGCCTCTGCTGCCACCAAAGCCTGCCAAGTGGACTCCTTCCAAAGTTTGTTTCCTTAAGTTGCTTGTTTTCAGCCAAAGATTTGGGAGCATTCGACAGGCCAGCAAACTTGAGTGCAGGTGCTTGTATCTTAGCTGCAAGGGAGTCTGGGAATTTGACTTTTCTGGATTCTGCTCTGCTGAAGTCAGATCCATAAGGCCGCTGATTTCTCAAACACAGTAAAAGTGTTTGGCAGGTGCCGGGTGGCTAGAAAACGACAGTTACACACAGATGGGACACATTAAGACATCCCACTGACCACAACTCAGAAGATTGTGTCATTCTGGCGGCACTAAAAAGCAAAACTAGAGACTGCTGACAGAGGAGTAGGGTGTACCAGCAGGCTGGTGTTAAATCTCATACCTATATAAAGAGTTCAAGAAAAATTCCCTACCCCAGCACAACTGGTCCAATCTTATTTTAATTTCAAGTTTCTGAGCAAAATCTCTACCTGGCATGATAGGGAGATAAGGGGTTTACTTTCAGAGGAGATGAAATAAATAAGCTTAACTCGGCCATCTTTATGGTTTAGGCTGGGGATGGGAGTCCCCTGCCCATCAGCTTCTGTCTCTTGGCATAGTGTGATCCTGAGGACATACGATGATGACGATGATGAAGATGGCGATGATTCCAACACTTATGGGTACTTACTATGTGCCAGCCACTCCTGGAAGTACTTTACAGGTATCAGTTATTTTAAATCCTTACAACAATCCTATGAGGCAGGTACTATTGTTATCTGATTTTACAGATGAGGAAACTGCACAAAGGGACCACTCATGAGCACAGTGCTGTTCTTTGGACTCAGGTGTTCTGACCCTAAAAAGATAGGGATTTTACTAGATACCTTGGGGGTTGTACTTCCCCTTTTTTTCTGAGTGAATTCCAGGAATATATAGCGCTTCTCTATTAACTAGGGGAAAAAGTGAAAACTGTTCTGAAACAATTATCACGGATTTTCCTTAGGTGGTTCTGTTTAATGAAAGGAGAAACAGTTAAGAAACTGCAACACTGTCTGATTTTTCAAGAGTCTTCGGTCTGGACCCCAATGTCCTAGAAACTCTTCTTCCTCCACTACAACAATTCCAGTGGTGGCTTTCCAAACATATGCCTTCGTTAATGCTCACATCCGTGCTGAGAGATTGGTTATTAATACTTCCTTTTTACACATGAAAAAATGAGTCTCGAAAGGTTGTGTTACAGTCCAGATCATGTAGACCATAGATGGTAAAAACTAGGCTTTCAATGCAAATCCCACATTCTCAAGTACTGTGTAAGCTATCCTGTTCAGTTGCTCTGTAAAATGCTATATAGTGGTTCCTCCCTATCTGTGGGGGGGAACATTCTAGGACCCTCAGTGTGTGCCTGAAACCATGGATAGTACTGACCTCTACATATGCTCTGTTTTTTTTCTTTTCTTTTCTTTTTAAAGATTTTATTTATTTGACAGAGAGTCAGTGACAGAGGGAACACGAGCAGGGGGAGTGGGAGAGGGAGAAGCAGGCTCCTCAATGGCAAAGAGCCTGATGTGGGGTTCGAGTCCAGCACCCAGGGATCGTAACCTGAGCCAAAGGCAGACCCTTAACAACTGAGCCACCAGGTGCCCCACATACGCTGTTGTTTTTTTTTTATACATCCATATCTATGACAAAGTTTAATTTATAAATTACACACAGTAAGAGATTAATGACAACTAACAATAAAATAGTAAAATTATAACAATATACCATAATAAAAGTTCTGTGGGTGTGGTCTCTCTCTCAGAATATCTGATGGCACTGTACCCATCCTTCTTGTGACAAGGTGAAAGGATATAATGCCACATGGTGAGGTGAAGTGACGTGAGTGACCCAGGCTTGTGACATAGTGTTAGGCTACTGCAGACCTTCTGATGATACAGAGGAAGGAGGATTGTCTGATTCTAGATAACAGTTGACCGTGGGTAGATTAACCAAGGAAAACAAAGTCCCAGGTGAGTGGAGACTACCACTTATCACAATGAGATAAGGCCAAAAAGCCACAGTGGCAAGGCAGCTGCATGGGGAAATGGGGTGGGTCTTTATAAAATGTAACATATCAGGTCCCCGACTTTAAATTCCAGCATTTACAGACAGTTTACCTCCTGGTGGTCATGAACCAGTCTTTCCAGTCTGATAGTACTGGCCAGTAATCCTCTTGGAAGCACGAACTTGAGCACTGTTCCTTTCACCTCCACATCCGTGCCCACATGTAGCTAACCTTTCATAAGAAATAACTTCTGCAGTTTGACGAGGTGCCTTTGGTGAAGCCCGGAAATAATTGGAAAAAAAAATAAGAAAAATTGGGGGGGGGAAAAACTCAACCCAGAAATAACTGGGGAAAAATACTTCAAAATCAGAATCACAGAATGTTTTTGTTTTGGGGAGGAGCAGCATTGCCCTGTAAAAGATTAACAAAAAAAGATCTGGGGTCTGTCCTCAGGTGACTTTGCCAGACGTTTCTTCAACCCATATTTTTCAACCCGATCCACTTCCTGAGGTGAAATTTGTAAGTTTGCATCCCATTTAGTAATCCTTCTATGGTTTTATTTATTTATATATATATTTAAAGATTTTTATTTATTTATTTGACAGAGATCACAAGTAGGCAGAGACGCAGGCAGAGAGAGAGGAGGAAGCAGGCTCCGTGGGGAACAGAGATCCCGATGCGGGGCTCTATCCCAGGACTCTGGGATCATGACCTGAGCCACCCAGAGGCAGAGGCTTTAATCCTCTGAGCCACCCAGGCACCCCCTTCTGTGGTTTTAAAAGGCACTTAAGAGTGCCTCCCTTCAACCCCATCCTAGGTCCTGGGATTTGGCAAACATACGCGTATTTGTGACAGTTCTTTTGTGGAATGTTTATTTCTGTCATGTGCATATCAGATTTCATCTGTAGCCCCAGAGTCTCCCGATCCCTTCTGAGTAGTGGTCCTGAAGCCAGACAGGTTTGCCCCCAGGACACATTTGGTAACATCTGGAGGCATTTTTGGCTGTCCGAACCAGGACTGTGCTCCTGGTGTCTAGTGGCGAGAGCTCAGGGACGCTGCTCGGTGTTGTGCCGTGTACCCTGGACAACATCCCATAACGAAGAATTATCTACCTACAACGTTGAGAACCCTGCTTTTGCTGTATCTCTCTGGAGCCTTTTCTACCCTGTAGGTCTGTCTTCAGGCATTGTTGCAGAATCCAAGATTGGTGCAAAAGGAAAATAATACCTTTTGCTCTTCCAAACCCTGCCGTGGAAATGTGGGATGTGTGTGTTTAGAAAATGCCTGAGTTTAGGGCTTCGTTGCTTTCCTCAGTTGTTACTAACACTTTGAGTCTCTCATCCTATATGATCCTTTTCTATTTTAATCATTAGTTTGTACTTGTCTTCCATGGATCGCATCTGTCACTTTTCATTCTGCTCAACTCTTGCCAGTTTCTTTGCCATTTATGCTCGTCAGCTTGACTTCTTATCTGCAATCTGGAACGTTTCATGGCTTCATCAGCTGGATGATTTATATTTTTTAAAATGTTAATTAAGGTCAGCTGCAGCAGGCTCTTTGTTGCTAGTGCCTTTTCATTTAGAGAATTTACACATTTATCCTTCCTTCTTGTTTATATTTTCAAACCCGTTTTCTTCCCTTGACAAAACATTTTCCCAGTTACCGTAGATTTCAGTTGGAAAAGTCTGTCCGTGGGTTCTTCTTAGCCTCAAGCTGATATCAATTTCTTAATGAATTCTAGTAGATCAGGGACATAGTATTTCCCAGAACAGATCCCACAGTGGCTTCTCCACCCAACAAGTGGTGCTTCCTGATGTGGGCAGGGGTTGACTCGTTTGAATATTGAGTGGCTATTACGTACAGGTTAGTATGCCAGGCTGTCAGGGCATAGAAAATGAATAAGAAAAAGCCCTTGCTAAACATCTAGAAACCTTGTTAGGAGGGGAAGATATGTACATAAGTAACTGTAGAAAGAGATGTGTGAGAGCCACACTTCTGTGCCTGAAGCATCAGACTTGCAGAGCCTACCTGCCAGTCATGCATAAAAGTTCAAGGTACTGATGCAGACCTCCGGAACCCATACCCTGGATTAGAATCACTCTGGCAGCCTTCCTGACTCCTCGCATAAGGATGATTTTTGTAAGTGACGAGTTGTACATTTTGGCCTGCTGTTTCCCTGTTCAGTCCTGAAGTTCCTTGAGACCTCTGAAGTGTATTACAACCACTTCTGGTGATTTATTTATGTCTGGTGTGTCAATTAGATGCAGAACATCATGTATTCTTAACATTAGTTTGACCTCTGTGCTTCAAAAGATGATGTTAGCTTGCAGGTCTTCCTAATAACTGCTGCAATGAGGCCTCAACAATTTTGTTTAATCTCTGTATTCCTTAGTTTTACCTTTTTTTTTTTCTTTGTATAGATGATGGTCTTCTTCCCTTCACCCCGACTATATTTTGTGGACTTTTCTATACTTGGGATGGCGTGGTAAAAAAATTACAGGTTTTGGGTCAAATTTATCTGGATTTAAGTCTTTGCTATAGCTCTGTGCCTTTTGGGGTAACTTTTCAACTTCACAAAAGTATGATTTCCTCACATGCACAGACAGGGTTAATAACATCTATGTTTCATAGTTTGGGGAAGATTGGTTGCAATGACATATAAAATGCTTGCCAAAAAAAATATTACCTCAGTGAGCCGTCTACCCCCACGTTTATCTCCCTCACTTCTGTAGTGTTTCTAGAGGGACCTTTCTTTCCTTGTCCTTTATTTTAGTAATGGCTTCTGTTGGGTCACTATTTACAAGCACAGATTTGCCCCGTCACTTTCCGATCATTTTCATCAACAATGCAATCAATATTACCCCCATCCCATCTTCTATTGTGAAATTCTAAGTAATTCCATATCTTACTGCTGCTATTGTCCAAATATTTATGCCATGCCCCCCCCCCCCCATTAACATGTTGAAATCCTAAATCCCAAAGGTAGTGGCCTTAGGAGGCAGGGCCTTTAGGAGGTACTTAAGTCCTGAAGGCTGGAGCCTTTATGGATGGATTAGTGTCCTTATCAAAGTCATCCTGGAGAGCTTCCTTGCCCCAGTCCACTGTGTGAGGACCCACCAGGAAGTGGGCAGACTCAAGACATGCTGGCACCTTGATCCTAGACTTCCAGCCTCCAGAGCTGTCAGAAATAAGTTTGTGTTGTTGATAAGCTACCCTACCTGTGGTGTTTTGTGATAGCAGCTTGAACGGATAAGACAGCCATAGTTTCTTTGTTTAAGTTAAGGGAACCACAGGTTGGGTTTTTAAGCAGTTTGCCTTCTGTTGCACATATGTTGAGATTGGTTATGCGATTCTCACTGTTATCCCGCATCTCACCAGTCACTGCTTCCTTTTTTCTATTCCTATATTTGTATTCAAATAAAGAATCACAGGGCAGCTGGCTGGCTTAGTTGGTAGAGCATGGGACTTTTGATCTCAGGGTCATGAGTTTCAGCCCCGTGTTGGGCATATAGCTTACTTTAAAATTAAAGAATCATATTTTTATTGGGGTGCCTGGGTGGCTCAGTCGGTGAAAGGGCCAACTCTTGATTTCCATTCAGGTCATGATCTCAGGATCCTGGGATCGAGCATGGGGCTCTCTGCTCAGCAGGGAATCTGCCTGAGATTCTCTCTTCTGCCCCTCCCAACTACTCATGCACTCTTTCTCTCTCTGGAATAAATAAATAAATGTTTTTTTAAAAAAAGAATCAGATTTTTCTTTTCATGTGGAGTTGAAAATTTAGCATTGCTAGATAGCAACTTCTGCATGTCTTTCTCTGGAAGGTTTTTGTTTTGTTTAGCAATCTGTATTTGACTTCAAGGACTTTCATGGAACACCTGCTATGTATGAAGCAATGTATTAAGTACTTTTATATTCATTATCTCACAACTCTACAAAAAGATGTGAGGCATCTTTATCATGTCACGTATCTTTAGCACCAAATGTGGTTTTCTGGTGCATTTATTTTTATTTAAAAGTGTATACCTACAGAAAATAGGTTTGTTTCTGCCATTTTCTAAACCGATAAAATTATAAATCACAATTTTTTCCAAAGGATGGGCTTTAATAATTTTACTATGAAATGAATGTAGACAAGATAATTGTATGTATAAAGAATAAGGTAACACTGTGTATCCACCAGTCAGTTTAAGAAACAAACAGAAGTCCGTGTGAAAGCTCTTTGCTCCATGCCTACCCTTTGCCCATGCCAAACCTGTCTAAAGATAATCTCCAAATGCTTAAACTTTATATTTTGTAATTTGTAGGGGAAAAAATGATGCTAATTCCATGCTCCCAGCTTGTCAGCTATCAAATCATTTCAGCCAGTGAGTACCAGTATTTGTCTAGGAAGATCAAATTTTGTTCATAGTTTTGTTTTGTTTGTTTGTTTTTGAAATTTTATTTATTTATTTGATAGACAGAGATCACAAGTAGGCAGAGAGGCAGGCAGAGAGAAAGGGGGAAGCAGGGTCACCACCGAGCAGAAAGCCTGATGTAGGGCTCGATCCCAGGACGCTGAGACCATGACCTGAGCCGAAGGCAGAGGTTTTTAACCCACTGAGCCACCCAGGTGCCCCAGTTCATAGGTTTTTAAATATATAGTATGAAATAACTGCTTTTTTAAAAAAAAATAATTTGTAAATTATTTAGTACGTCTTTCTCTTATTTGTTTTAGATTTTTCCATAGAGTTATATAGGTTATTTCACGAGTTTTCTCTGGGCAAAGTGTTAGCACAAAAGCTACTGAGTGAGAAGTCTTTTGGGAGTAGCAAATAAACTCAAAACCTCAGGAGGGGATCCAGAGAGAAGGCCAGTCAAAGGAAGTCCTTGACTCTTTGTTCTTTTCTTTCTTTACATGGATCCCTGAGCAAAATGTTTGAGATTCATTGAAATTTTTCTCTGCATATTGACAGAAAGAAATGGAGAATTACATATAGGAGAAAAAGATTAAGTTTAGGTAAAGGAGAAAAGTGGATTAGGGAAAAAGGCAGAAATAGGAAAATTGCTGAAGAAAGATGATTAACTAGGGAGATACAAAGATAAGCATAAGGGTATGCCTTGTGCTTAGTTTTAAATCTTGTGATTTTGAGGAAGAAGTTACTGTGTTTCACTCTGACGTTTACGAAAGGGAGAGAGAGATTGATTAGTTGATTGATAGATCTATCTGGGTGAGTGGATGGGTGGGCAGACAGGTGGATAGACCCACAGACAGAGAGGTGTGGATCATAACAAACAGGATGGATGATTGGGTGGATGGATGTAGTAATGACTAGACTGAAGTGATGACTGCTGTAGATTGAATGCTTGTCTTCCTGAAATTCTGTTGAAATCCTAACCCCCATTAGGGTGCTCATTAGGGTGGAACCCTCATACATTCGATCAGTACCCTAATAAATGAGGGCCTGAGAGATCCCTCAGTCCTTCTTGCAATGTGTGGACACAGAAAATAGGTGCCATTTATAAACCAGGAAGTAGACTCTCACCAGACACAGAATCTGCCTGTGCCTTAATCTTAGACTTTTCAGCCTTCAAAACTATGGGAAATAAAATTTTATTGCTTATACGCCACCCAGTCCATGGTGTTTTGTTATAGCAGCCTGAAAGGACTAAGACCTTTTAGACTATATGTGTCAAATTAGGAAGGTCCCTTGGCAGCTGGATGGCGTAGTTGGTTAAGCACACAACTCTCGATTTTGGTTCAGGTCATGATCTCAGGGTCCTGGGATCAAGCCCCATGTCGGGCTCCACACTCAGCAGAGAGCCTGCTTAAGATGATTTCTCTCCCTCTGCCCCCCCCTCAGCCCTCTCTCTCTAAAATAAAAAATAAATAAATCTTTAAAAAAAAGCTACAGCAAAGATCTACTCTATTTAGGTAGTCCTTTTTTTTTTTTTTTTTTAAAGATTTTATTTATTTATTTGTCAGAGAGAGAGTGCGCGAGAGCAAGCACAGGCAGACAGGCAGGCAGAGGGAGAAGCAGGCTCCCCGCCAAGCAAGGAGCCTATGTGGGACTTGATCCCAGGACGCTGGGATCATGACCTGAGCTGAAGGCAGCTGCTTAACCAACTGGACCACTCAGGCGTTCCCAGGTAGTCCTTCTTATTGCCTACTTACTCTTAAGAGATTTTCCTCTTTTATAAAGGAGAAAGTAGTAATTTTGAGAAAAAATAATACCATTCTGTGACTAGAATGAGCATTTTGTTTTGTTTTGTTTTTAAACCAAGAATTTCATCACAAATCATGATTCAGTCCAAAGACACAAACACTGAAGAATGTGCAGCCAAATGTGTTTGTACTAGTAAAAATAAAGTTAGGATCACCATGAACTTTCTTATATTGGATTTTGGAGCAGTGATCTTCTTGCCATGTTTCTTTGAGCTAAAGTATTGAAAGCTAAATTTTCAACTGGCTGCTGGGTTTTTATCTTATAGTTTCCTTATCCAGATGCTTAATTATTCTCTTGCTCATTTAACATAGCAGATCATTACTTCCGATTTGAAAATTAACTATAGGTCTGAGACATATATAAACAGTGCTATTTCTTGCTGACTTTTTTCAGGGAGCCCTTAAATTCTTCAGCTGTACAGGTCAAACTTGCATTAGAACCCATTTCATTAGAAAAGAGATCTCTATGGCACCGAAATGGTCACAAGTTCCAGCCAATGGGCCATGTATCCCAAGAAATACGCTATTGACAAAAGGTTAGAACTATGAAAGTTTTAGCCAGTAATCATGTTCTGGATTTTATCTACAGTGCAACAGGGAGCTTGAAAAATGTCCACTCTTTCCAAAAATGCTATAAACAGGCCTTTAAAAAATTGTTTCATCTACTCATATAACATTAATGATGACTGATCTTTATAGATCTAGTTTAGAACTCAATTCCAGAGCATGCACTGAGTGTCAGGTTACAATAATAAGGATACAATTGATGGAATAGTCTCTGATATGTAGGAGCTTATAGACTTTTTGGAAAGATGTGGCTTATTCTCAGAAATCACAATACATCGTACATGAATGTCATGGAAACGAGACTGAAAAAAGAGACATTTTCACTGAAAGTGGTTACTTTCAGTGGGGGTAGAGGAGGAGCCCTGGGATCAGGTCAGTCAATATATGAGAACGTGAAGTGCTCAGAGGTCCCCCACCCGAAGGATTCTCTGTATGTGGGGAATGTAGTTCATGTAATTGGGTGAGATCTTGTACATGGTGGTGAGGGAAGAGCATTTCAATCCAAAGGAACAAAGCTGTCTCTGATCAAGACCTCTAGTGGTGGAGCAACGTCCTCAGCATGAGATTCAGAGTGCCAACCCTGACCTCCCTGACCCCGTCTCCGTGCTGGGCAGTGTGGCTCCTGGATCGCTGCCAGTCTCAGAATGGCCATGGGTCTGTGAGGAGATCAGTCCAGCAGCTTTCCTAGCAGTAGATAGTACTATGACATTTAAACTGCTTTTTTATAAAATAGTTGCGATGGATTGTGAAAAACAGAGAAGTGATTTTTTACCGCCGAGTGTTTGAGGAGCGCCAGGCTGTATGACCTTCCCGCTGGGGCATCAGCAGGCCTCCTAGCTAGTCCCTGAGTATGCCAAGCCAAGACCCTTGTCACCTTTCTGTTCTCTCTTTCCCCTCCTCCAGGTGTCACCTTTGCAGAAGTGCTTTCCCTGATGACTTAAACATACCTGCCTTGTCACTCTGCCTCCTTGCCTTGCTTATCTCTCCTCCTGGAAGTTCTTAACTCCTTGTGTACATTTATTGCTTGATGCCCTACTAGAAGTCAAGTGCGTAAGAACGGGGACTGGTTTATCCTGGAACACCAGTTCCCCTTTATCTGAGGTTTTGCTGTCCAAGTCAACCACTGCCGGGAAACAGATGACCTTTCTTCTAATGCACTCTCAGGTCCTTAGTGGCCTAACGCTGTTATCACATTCGCCCCACTTCGTCTCACCACGTAAGGCATTGTATCATCTCTCATCCTTAGAGCAAGGGGGAGTACAGTGCAACGAGATAGTTTGAGAGAGAGAGAGAGGGAGGGAGCCCATCTTCACAACCTTTATCGCAGTATTGTTATAACTGTTCTATTTTATTAGTAGTTATTTTAAATTTCTTCTTGTGTCTAATTTATAAATTATACTATCAGTATGTATGTCTAGGAAAACAACATGATGGTACATACAATCAGGGTTTGGTACTATCTGTGATCTTAGGCATCCACTAGAGTTCTTGGAATAAAGTCCCCAGGGATGAGGAAGGACAACTGTAGTGTGCAGTGTTACGTTCTTACAGCTAGGTGATATGTACTTGGCCTCAATCAATATTTGCTCATGAATGAAGGGCAGGATCAATTGCGGTAGGGCTCAGAATTGCAGGTGTACTTTAGGGAACAGTGAGTAATTTAATTTGGCTAGAAAAGGGGAGAAGAGAAATAGAGTTTCAGTCAGCTCTAGTTTCAGTTCCAGTGGGTGAAGTCATATTTTGGTTCTAGACTGCAGCACGAATAATAAAAAAACAGTCTTTTGTCCTGAGCCTTACCAGATGCCCTGTTACCATCCAGGATCCTTTCCCCAACTAAAAAAAATGCCTTTGTTTTGTTTTCGCGTTTCATTCTTGGTGCTTCATGTTTTGATCTTTGTCATCTTGCCGTGTAAGAGTTTACTCCCCAAACTCCGATTTAACTCTTCTGAAACTGCAGCATATTTGGAGTTCTTATGGATGTGGGCAGAGGAGAGAAATGCGGCCTTAACTGTTTGTAGAGGTGGAGGTGAAACCCAGGGAGCGTTCTGTTTCCCCTACAGCTGGGCCCTTGGGCATCGCTTATGGTTCATGAAAATTGACAGTTGGGATTCATCCTGAGGAGAGTGATGAGGGCCTGTGGCCAGCAAGAGCCGAGGGGGGGACGGGGCTTGGGGTTGGGGTGAGGCTTCCCAGTTGGAAAGAAAGGTGCTCCCAGCCCTTTTGGCATTGCTGCTGTTTCTTTCCAGGAGCCTTGCAGAGCACTTTGGTATCACTGAGAAGAAAGCAGTCCATTTATGAGTAGCAGGGAAGCCATTTTGTGCTTTCAGAGTGGCCTGGCATAAAGATAGCATGCATAATTAATATGCCCCAGAAAGCTGTTTAAATTAATTATGGGATTGTCCCCCAAGAAGCATACCATGGAAGGCAGTGTCCTCCATTTTTAAAGCTAGGATCCAGGGGTCCCAGTTTCTTTTTTCCCTCACCATTAGGGCTTAGTGACCTCAGGCAATTCACTTAATGTTCTCTAAAGTTCCTGTAAGGTAGTTTATTGGTCCATATTTTATTCATACTTTTCACTTCTGAATCTCTGAAAACCTCAGTAGAGCCATTCGAAGGGTCATTGAGCGAAAGCCAGTACTCTCCTTTGAGGTCCTCCACAGAAAATTGCTTAAAAGGGCCTGGCTACATATATATCTTTTAACATTGCCAAGAAGATATTTCATAGCACTAATCATTATTCTGTAAAATGTCCCGTTAAGCCCACACATGCTTAATTCTTTAAAATCAAAGACTGCTTAGGACCGAAGTCATCAGCTCTTGCAGCTAGACAGAATGCATATTCAGGTAGGAAACTGTTAAATCACTTTCAAAATTGTACCGCTTCTATCATAGAACAAGTTGCGTTTTCCTCGAAGGAAGTTGGCAGGAAGGTCTTACATAAGCCGTACGTTTTTCCCACTTACTCTGTTCCTGCCATTTGCACTGACGAGTTAGACTAATTTTAGGGTTCAAGAGGAAGCTGCGTTCAGACGTGAATTAGGTTAGGAATTTGTATTTCTACATAGCCATATCTTTTTTTTTGTTTGTGAGGGGAGCTACAAAATAACGTGCACTAACATTTTATCGATTAAGAGTCATGTAAACTCCACTGGGGTCTAAGAAACTAGGTTTTTCTTTGGGAGAAAGAAACAGTTTTTTTTTTCTTTCTTTCTTTTCCATGGCGTGTGGAATTTCGGTGTTCAGCCTTGAGTCTTGCATCAATATGCACATCTCTATAAAACTGTTCTACTCTCTAAGCACGAAGGGCATATATACTATGTGGTATTCTCAACAAATAAGCTAGTGCAGAACTGTAGGAAGTTGCCTTAGTTTGCATAAAGCTTTTTGAAAATCTGCAGAAAAATTCAGGTTATTATTTCCAACGGTATCTTGCATTTTTTTCTGTTGTTCAGCCATTGTCCAGAAGATGGCACTGTGTAGCAATAGGATGACAGCTTCCTTTTGCAAATGGGGCAGTGTGCATTTCTACCATGTATGTATTTATAAATACTCATTTTGTTAACATTGCAGTGGAGAGTGTGACACTTTTTTGAAATACAAGGTATTAAGTGTCTGTGATTTGTAAATTTGTATCTTATACTGGCACATCATTATTGTAATATTGTAGTATTGCTCTCTCCACATATAATCAAACTGTTCATTGTTCCTTAAGGAGCTTTTTATTTTTCTGATTATTAACATTAGAGTTCACTTAATAGCTTGTCCTAATAGGGTAGAGCCACATCAGCAAATGATGCCCTCATTAATATCATCCTGGGTGCCCTTGCCTTGTGTTTGAGTCGAGGAAGGGATGTGGTTGGGCTAAGGGTAAAAGTCCTCAAAGAGCTGCTCACAAACAGCTTGCTTTGCCACTTCATGGAATATTGTGGTGGCCAAAAAGGAGGGAAATGAAAGGAAACTAGCACCCATTCTTCTAAGTGTGTCCTGCAAGCATGGGTCTACCTGGGTGCTTGGCAGAAATGTAGGGTCTTGTGGCCCACCCTAGATGTAATGAATCAGAATATGCTTTCGAACAAGATTCCATATGAATCATACGCACATTCAAAGTTTGACAGCCACTGACTATGGAGTGTTTCCTCTTCTTTTAATGTAAAGCAATGTTGAGAGCCCATGCTGTGTCAAGAGGGCATCCTGGGCTGGGGCCACAGAGATGGCCAAGTCTGGATACCAGCCATCAAGGAAACTGACAGTTCCCTTTTGTAACATAGACAGCATGTTAAAGAAACAAACCAAAACAAGGAAGCCAATATAGTGACAGTGGTGCTAAAATGGGTATGTCCGAATTGCAGGTGTGTGTCTGGTGGGCATCCAGCTGAGCTCGGCATTTCATCTTTCTAACAGCTCTGAGAGATGGAAATTGCTGTTCTAGGAGAGGAGATGATGCAAAGTCATTCACACAGCCAGTCAACAATGAGCTTGAAGCTTAAACCCAGTTCTGTCAGGCTCCAAAGCCCAGGTGTTTTCAACCCACTGCATCCTGGAAACGCAGGCCTTTTCAGTAAATTATCTGTATCACCTCTGCTATAGATTATAAAGGAAGGTATTGCTTTCCAGACCAAGGATCTGAGGACCTTGCATGCAACACATTAAAATGTAAATTTTGGAAAGTTTATAAGTGAAGCACTTAAGAGTAACTTCCTTCAAATGAGAGCAGAGGTCACCTAATAATCTCCCATGTGGGTCATCTCAGTTCCTCCATCAGGACATCGGGAGATCTAATGGAGCCCTGCCATCTTGAGGAGGTAGGGGCTGGCTGCAGATGGGTGGCCCTAGGGGACCTTTAGATGGAGAATTTGTAACAGAGTGGGCCTAGGGTTGCCGAGCTCAGGAGATTCTCTCCCACAGGTATTCTCTCCCACAGCCAACCGGAGGCTGCTTGCAAGTCAGCATTCATCAGGATGTCTGTTGGGTAACCTGGAGCCCTGCCTAGCCCACTAACCCCCCCCCCCATCTCCCCGCCCCAAGCACTATTTTTAGGAGTTGGCCAGATTGACACTAATCTCTTCAAAACCATTTTCAGGGGTGAACCTAGTTGTAATTACCTGCACTTATAGGAGCCTGGTGGTTTTATCTAAGTTCATTGATGAGTCTCCCACAGAGAATGGGATTAGATATCTCAGTAAGATAAGGAAATTATATCTATTTTTTGTCACTGTGTGTGGGAGGACTGTTGCTCAGTCTGAGAAAATTATTTCATTCAGAGCCTTTTTTCCCTTTTGTATTATCATTTACTAATTCATGTATTATATATATACCTGTAAGCAAAACTGAATATGAAATTTGAATAATGGTTTAGAAACAGAATCATATGTAGTTGGCAAACATAAAACCTGCCTCTCACAAAGACCCTCTGGGTCGTGTAGTGATGCTAAAGGACTGACTGGCCTCTAAGTCTTCGATGGCTATTGATCTTTTTCAGAAAATGCTGGAGTATTTATCCTAATGTCTTAGACTCCAGCTTGTTATTTCCAGGCAATTCGCTGCATTTAGTATCCTAGAGTCAAAAATGGTTTTGTTTCTAGATTAGTTGGCTAGTAGTGGTGAACGTGCATTCCAAATATGGTGCATGTTTCCACATACAAGGTGGTGTAGGATGTTATAGAAATTGTCGGGGGAAAACACATCTGTGCAGGTTCACAGGGATTGGGAATGGTCGCATGACTAGGTCAGAATGGTCAGCCATGATGGCCACCGTGATAACTTGTCAATGAGTACAGTTATCTCATTCATGGAAGGAATAACTCTGATGCGCCAAAATGTCTCCATAACCAACAACACAAAAGACACGGAGTTAATGTGAATGTATTTTTTGTTCAAGGGTGAGATTTTCCTTCCTCTCATTGGTCCCCCCACTCAAGTGCCCCTCAACACCAATAGCTTGTCTTTCACTCTTAATCTTGCTTCAACTCCATGTCTTCTTGGAGTAGAGGTTTTAATTATCTTAAATGTAAAAAAGATAGAGGTGAGGGACAGCACCTCTGAAAGAAAGCCTGTTAGGAATTGTGTCTGGTTATTGTCTTGAGACACTTTGGAAAGTGGGCTCTTGAGCATGTCATTTTGCCCTTACCTTTCCCTGTGAGAAGATGAAATGCTGCCCAGCAGAACAGTAGACATTGTTTGTTTGTTTTTTTTTAAGATTTTTAATTTATTTATTTGAAGACAGAGATCACAAGTAGGCAGAGAGGCAGGCAGAGAGAGAGAGAGGAGGAAGCAGGCTCCCCGCTGAACAGAGAGCCCAGTGCAGGGTGAGAGCCCTGGGATCGTGACCTGAAGGCAGAGGCTTTAACCCACTGAGCCACCCACGCTCCCCGACATTGTTACCCAATATTCCCTCCACAGGAAAGCTGTAGTAGTTACGATATGCAAAAGAGGAAAAACATGCCCAGGAAAACAAGTCAAATGGAGTGATTTTGAATGATTTTTAAGAATATCTCATGTTTCTATTTTTAAGAGTGGGTCTGGATTATATTGTAAAATCAATTCATGTTTACCTTAGTTTCTTAAACATACAAAGCTCGGAGTTAATGCAGCATATCATGGCGATGATAGTAAATTATCACAAAAAAGCAACATGAATGCTGTATGTATTATAAGGTGTGTTGGGCTTTGTTTTAGTTAGGGACATATGGGTCCTGTTGAAAATTAGAATACAAATGGTCTCTTGTATGTATAGGAATCCACTACTAACCATATTATTTGATTAAACGGAACATCCATTCCTTTACTGTGCTAAATAACTGAACAGTCCTGAGAGTGAAAGAAACCCCCAAACAAGCAAAAAACCATAGTGAAGACTGTTGGGAGGGTTGCCCTGGAAAATATAATCAAGAAGAGGTGCCAGGTATTTTTGCCACAGTCCCATGGTCCAGCCAGGCTGTTACCAGGAGCCCCAGGACCGTGCTGTGCTGTTAACCCGTAGTGCCAGCTTTGATACCTCACCTCTCTGTATGTGTGATGCGCTTGTGTGTCCTTCAAGACTCAGACCTAGTGTCCTCTCACCTTTGAGTGGATCACTCTTTTCCTCCTCTTTCTGTTAGGACCTCCTCCTTTTGCTCTTGTCTCACTGTGTTGAGATCATACGATGAGATGCCTCGCCCTCCTCCCACCCCCAGAGGAGCCACTTGAAGGCAGGAACCACATTGGATTCATTTCTCTTCACTGCCTCATTCATGATGGAAAATGGGTGGCTCACATGCCTCCACTAAGCAGCTCTGCATCCATGGCAGATCGTACAGGTCAGTCCTGGTTCTCGTCCTCTCTGAGACTCCATCCAGCCGAGGGCTTCTGAATACCACACTTCAGGCCTCTACTTTCTACAGCTTCATTGTGACTGACACACTCGTTTTAGCTTCCTCACCTCCGCTGGTCTAGCCGAATAGCTGGCTCGTTGTAAGCATATGCAAGTATTTGCTGTAAGCGTTCCATAAATGGAAATCATACAGAACCCCTCTGTTGGCTTTGGCTTAAGTATTCTGATGGTGTCGAGTCTAGAAATGTTACAAAACTTGCAGGGACTTCAATCACTGGTGTTCAATCATTGTGTTGTACTTCCATTATTTTAAAATGCTCTTGAGTTAAGTAAAGCGAAACAGCCTCCTTTACATCACAAGACTTCCCAAATCCCTTCTCTGCCAGAGCACATCAGGAATATGCTTGAAGAGAATAAAATATTTAGTGTTTCACAGACATATTCCAACAATGGAGTGTTTTATGGGGTGAGTGTTCCCCAGGACCCACTCCATAGAGGATTCTAGAAAGTTCTGTTCATGTCTTCCCCACCCTGTGTTATTTAGGTGTTTATATTTAGTTATCAGTATCTGGGATAATGAGAACCACAGGCTTCCGTTTTTGCTGTTTTTGAATGATACCATCTATAATATCCTTGTAGAAATAGTGGGAACAATGGCTCCCTCTATTTTCCTGTTGATTTCTAAATGCTTTGACCTTTGAAAATATATTCTTAATTTTTCTTTCTGAAGCATGAAGTTAAAGTAGTGAGAGGAGTCCACAGATATGGACTCAAAGTCCGCCCCAAGGCTGACATTCACAGTTGGAAGTGTTGTCATTTCTCTCCATGACCCTTCGTTTCCTTGCCTACAGAGAGGGGATATTGAATCCCTGAAGTGTGACTACAGCACAGAACAAACTAACAGTAGACCGTGTTTGCTCTCTGCCTGATTCCAGATGTGACACTCTTTAGGATATTTTTTTAAGCCAGTTTGCCTAGGGAGCACTTTCAACTCATTCTTAATGATTGAGTAACACGGTTTGGGGCATTTGTTTGCCTGTTGTCTTTTCCCCAGGTCCCCCTCCAGCCCTCACATACACCCCACAAAAAAAGCAGATGGGAACGGAACAATAGCCTGAAATATCACTTTGATTAGTGATGATGTTGACAAAGGTTGAAACTATGTCTTAAGAATAAGTAGTTTCTCTTAATAAAGTGCCATGGGATATAAAGTCCATAGGGAAAGCATTTGGGAGTTCCTCCCTGTTACCTTCCTTATTGGGCAGCATGGATAGTCATGTTCCTACCCTGGGCCTCATTCCACAGATTCTCCCCCTGCGTTGACACTCTGTGTTAAGTTATAGCAGTATCCTTGTACTGGTCTTGAAACCTAGGTTGTACGCTGGTTGTTCCTGCTCCCTTTTGGATTTTGTGCAACGTGTTGATGTCATTGGGAAAACTGGGGATTGCCTATGGGAAAACATTTTAATTACAGTCTTACCACTTACCACATGATACATGATCTTAACCAAAGCCTTTCATTTTTCTTCATCTCCTCACCTGAGCTGTGACATGGAGATAATGTTACCTAGGGTTGTTGTGAGCGTTCGGTGATCCTAGAAGTAAAGACCTGGTGGGTACTAGCTGCTCCCTAAATGCTAGTTCCCACAAAGCCCTCCTTCCTACCATGCCTAGACTCACCAATATGAAATATGAAGCTGAATTCATCTGTTTACAATGTTTCAGAAGTTCCCAGTGCTCTTAGGATCAAGCTGAAATTCCTCACCAGTCATCCAAGGCCCCCCCTGAGTTGGCTTATTTCCAAACCCATTTCCCATCCTTCTCATCTTTATGCCTTATGACTGGTCACCCTCAACTTCTCTGCTCTCCTCTGACCCGTAGGGATTGCACTCCATCACAGTCACACATGTCTTTTCCTCCCTAGCAGGCCCTTCCCTTCTCCCCCCATCCCACCTGTCTAGCATGAGTATCTCCCTTCTGTGCTCTTGATCTTGTTGCATTTTTTCCATTTTTTTAAAATATTTTTTTTATTTAAGCTTTTTTACTTAAACATATAATGTAACCCCACCACCCTTTCCCAACCTCTCTTCCCCCCCACCCCCCTCAGTTTGTTTTATGACATTAAGAGTCTCTTTTGGTTTGTCTCCCTCCCAATCCCATCCTGTTTCATTTTTTCTTTTCCTACCACATTAACCCCCACCCCCATTGCATCTCCACTTTCTCATATCAGGGAGATCATGTGATAGTTGTCTTTCTCCAGTTGACTTATTTCCCTAAGCATAATACGCTCTAGTTCCATCCATGTCGTTGCAAATGGTAAGATTTCATTTCTTTTGATGGCTGCATAGTATTCCATCGTATATATATACCACCTCTTCTTTATCCATTCATCTGTTGATGGACATCTAGGTTCTTTCCATAACTTGGCTATTGTGGACATTGCTGCTATAAACATTTGGGTACACGTGCCCCTTCAGATCACTATGTTTGTATCTTTAGGGTAAATACCCAGTAGTGCAATTGCTGGGTCATAAGGTAGCTCTATTTTCAATTTTTTGAGGAACCTCCATGCTGTTTTCCAGAGTGGTTGCACAAGCTTGCATTCCCACCAACAGTGTAGGAGGGTTCCCCTTTCTCCACATCCTCGCCAGCATCTGTCATTTCCTGACTTGTTCATTTTAGCCATTCTGACTGGTGTGAGGTGGTAGCTCATTGTGGTTTTGATGTGTATTTCCCTGATGCCCAGTGATGTGGAGCACTTTTTCATGTGTCTGTTGGCCATCTGGATGTCTTCTTTGCAGAAATGTCTGTTCATGTCCTCTGCCCATTTCTTGATTGGATTATTTGTTCTATGGGTGTTGAGAATGATAAGTTCTTTACAGATTTTGGATACTAGCCCTTTATCTTATATGTCGTTTGCAAATATCTTCTCCCATTCTGTCAGTTGTCTTTTGGTTTTGGTGACTGTTTCCTTTGCTGTGCAAAAGCTTTTGATCTTGATGAAGTCCCAATAGTTCATTTTTTCCCTTGCTTCCCTTGCCTTTGGCGTTGTTCCTAGGAAGAAGTTGCTG
>RCUC01157050.1:0-20608 GCA_003697995.1 Taxidea taxus jeffersonii | reverse complement strand
GGGCTGCCCTGTTGTGTCCACCTTGGCTTCCTTGGCACTTTACGTGGCAATGACATTCGATGAACAAATACATCATTTCATGCAACACAATGTGCTGAGCTCATATGATGAGCTTGCACTTCTTCATCTCCTCATTAATGCTCACAGCAGCCCCAGGGAATTGGCATTATTAGCTCTATTTTAGAGATGAGGAAACTGAGGTCTCTAGTAGGTCAGGAGTCCTGCCCAGGATTACCTAGTGAAAATACAAACCTAGGGGTCCCTGGGTGGCTCAGTGGGTTAAAGCCTCTGCCTTCGGCTCAGGTCATGATCCCAGGGTCCTGGGATCGAGCCCCGCATCGGGCTCTCTGCTCAGCGGGGAGCCTGCTTCTCCCTTACTCTCTGCCTTCCTCTCTGTCTACTTGTGATCTCTGTCTGTCAAATAAATAAATAAAATCTTAAAAAAATTAAATACAAACCTAAGTCTGTTTGACCTGAAGGCTTGTGCTCTATCCCTCGTCCTGGGCACTCCCCAACTTGAGAATACTAACAGCCCCCACTGTGCACCTCGAGGAGCCAGGACCCTTTGGAGGGAAGGTGTCTTTTCTTTTTAAGATTTTATTTATTTGTCAGAGAGTGAGTGAGCACAAGCAGGGGGAGCAGCAGGCAGAAGGAGAAGCAGGCTCCCCACAGAGCAAGGAGCCTGATTCAGGGCTCGAGTCCAGAACCCTGGGATCATGACTTGAGCTGGAGGCAGACGCCTAACTAACTGAGCCACCCAGGTGCCCCTGGAGGGCAGATTTCATCCCTATAGTTCCCTGATGCTTCTATTTGAAAGCAGTGTTCACTTATGAATCTGCCTTGGTCAGGGACCAACCCACTAGGCTCAGAACAAGTTCATGTGTCATTGTGCAAGTGATTCACATGGGGCCTCTCAAGGTTGATCCTTGTGACTGTATCATGAGCATTTGAAAGCATTCCTTTTATCTTGTTCTTGTTTTTCACTGAGAGAACCATTGAACCATGTTTATGGCTTGGGTTAAAACTTATGGGTCAGAGATTGCAAGAGTACAAACCTGGAGGTGGGAGAGAGAGAATAAGAGGGTTTGAATACGAGCCCTTCGTTTGGTTTTCACATACAACAAAAGCAATGGGGCTGATGCTAGTTAGTTTTTTTTTCTCATTATGATAATTTCCAGTTATAACACTACACTTTAAGGTTCAGTACACTTTATGTTTTTTTTAAAGATATTTATTTATTTATTTGACAGAGAGAGAGATCACAAGTAGGCAGAGAGGCAGACAGAGAGAGAGGAGGAAGCAGGCTCCCTGCTGAGCAAAGAGCCAGATGTGGGCCTTGATCCCAGGACCCAGGCGCCCTATATTTTTATTTTTTAAAGATTTTATTTTTAGGGACGCCTGGGTGGCTCAGTGGGTTAAGCCACTGCCTTTGGCTCAGGTCATGATCCCAGGGTCCTGGGATCGAGTCCCGCATCGGGCTCTCTGCTCCGCAGGGAGCCTGCTTCTCCCCTCCCCATTCTGTCTGCCTCTCTGCCTACTTGTGTGATCTCCGTCTGTCAAATAAATAAATAAAACCTTAAAAAAAAAAGATTTTATTTTTAAGTCATCTCTACACCCAACGTGGAGCTCAAACTCACAACCCCAAGGTCAGGAGCTGTATGCTCTATTGACTGAGCCAATCAGGTGCCCCAGGTTCAGCACACTTTAAAGAATTTTTGAATTGTGGTGAACTATACCATTCAGTGTTTTTCTAGTATACCGCAAATACTTCAATGGGTTTAGTAGACTTTTTTTTTTTTTGGTTTAGTGCACTTAAAAATTTTTTTTATTTTATTTTTATTTTTTAATTTTTCTAAAGTCTTTATTTTTTTTTTAAGATTTTATTTATTTATTCAACAAAGACACAGCCAGAGAGGGAATACAAGGACGGGGCGTGCTCAGCAGGGACGCTGATATAGGACTCAGTTAAAGTCTTTATTTTTAAGTAATCTCTACACTCAAGGTGGGGCTCAAACTTACAACCCTGAAATCAGGAGTTGCATACTCTGTTGACTAAGCCTGAAAACTTATTACACAATAATTATGCTGTCATTGGAGAAAAATCACAAAATGCAGCTTAGTAAAAAGGAATAAAGTTAAATAACTAAGAAACCCCTCCTCCCAGAGAGAAGTGCTGGTAACACTTAGTAGAGTGAATTTTAGACATTTTCCTTCAAGGTGAGAGGGGAGCCACTACCTCACACTGAACT
Organism: Taxidea taxus jeffersonii; assembly: GCA_003697995.1. Taxonomy (NCBI): domain Eukaryota; kingdom Metazoa; phylum Chordata; class Mammalia; order Carnivora; family Mustelidae; genus Taxidea; species Taxidea taxus. Next base: position 18,359 of record RCUC01157050.1, on the reverse strand, counting down.
CCAGGGGGCGCCCTGTCACCCCTCCAGGCCAAGTGGGGCTGTGTGCTGTCTTCTTGTGTATACTCCTTTTTTTTTTTTTTAAAGATTTTATTTATTTATTTGACAAACGGAGATCACAGGTAGGCAGAGAGGCCGGCAGAGAGAGGGGAAGGGAAGCAGGCTCCCCGCTGAGCAGAGAGCCGGACGCGGGGCTCGATCCGAGGACCCTGGGATCATGACCTGAGCTGAAGGCAGAGGCTTTAACCCACTGAGCCACCCAGGTGTCCCTTATGCATACTTCTTAACTTTTTAAAACAAAATGGGATCATTCCTAGTATTTCTAGTAAGAAATAACATAATGGATGAAAATAATCTGTCATGTAATAGATATCAACACTCCTGCTGGGATCATTAATAAATATTTATTGAAAACTTTTTAAAAAAGATTTTATGTATTTATTTGACAGAGAGCAAAGCTGGGAGGGGCAGAGGAGGAGGGAGAAAGAATCTGAAGCTGATTCTGTGCTGAATGCGGAGCCTGACATGAGGTTTGATCACATGACCCTGAGATCATGACCTGAGCTGAAACCAGGAGTTGGACATTTTATGGACTGAACCACTCAGGTGCCCCATATTTATTGAAAACTTTGGTGCACTAGATATTGAAGCTATAACAGTGAATTCCAGGCAGAAGTCCCTGTCCTCATGGAGCTGACATACTAATGGAAAGAGATCGCGATAAGTGAGATCAATTATTAGTTAGGAATATATATTGAGGAGGGAAAAATGAAGTCTGAAGAGAGGGAGGATAGGAAATCTGGTATGTGAATGTGACTTTGAAGTAAAGGTCTGAATAAAGGGAAGAATAGCATGTAGATATCTGGGAAAGAGCATTTCAGGCCGAGAATGGCAAGTGCAAAGGCTCTGAGGCAGGAATATACCTGGGGCATTGTAGGAGCAACAAGGCAGCCAGGATGACTGGTACACATTGAGTGGAGAGACTGAAGGGAATGAGGTCATCATACAGGTGCGTCACAAGACTGGTGAAGATGGCACAGGACACAGCACCTTATAGGTCTTTGTAGGACTGATGTAATCTGACTTTTACTCTGCAGTAAAACCCCAGAGGTCAAAGTATTCCCCATTGGTCTCAGCCCCTACCACCTGACCCAACACCCAGGTCAGTGTCCCCATCGCCGGCCCCCGACCCTGACCCTGACCCAGACCAAGCCCAGCTTCAGCTCCCAATCCCACCTCCCCTGGGCTTGCCCTGTGGGGCTGCCAGCAATAGGCTGTCCCTTGGGAAACTTCAGAACTGACACCTATGTTCATGGCCCCTCACGCTATTAACCATCTTCCATCACCTTATGGGGCAGGAAGTTTCATCTTTGCCTTTGGGGTAAATGTGAGAAGCCATACTAAGTTACTGCTTGCCATAATAACAGGAGAGACACAGGACAGAAAAAGACTCAGAGTGATGGCAGAACTCAGAGAATGGAAGGTTTGGAGAGGGAGATAAAGAGTGAGAAGGTGATCTGGAAGGTGCAGAGGGAGGGACTCATGGGATAACCTGGCAAAACAGCATTCTTGGCAGAAAAGCACCCATGGCAAAGGCTCCAAGATGAGCAAGCCTCGTGTGTTGGGTGGAGGCCAGTGTGGCTGGTGACAAGTGGGTGAGGGAGAGAGAAGGAGGAGGTGACGTCACAGTGGCAAAGAAGGGCCGGATGTACAGGGCCCCTGGACTATGGTAAGGCCTTTGGCTTTGGCTCTGGGTAAGATGGGAGCCATGGGATGGTTTAGACCAGAAGGATGACATGGTCACTCTGGCTGGGGTGAGAGTGGACTGGGTTGGCAAAGTGGATGCAGAGAGACAGTGAGGAGGCTCCTGCAAAAGCCCAGGGGAGAGATGGTGGTGACTTGGTTGCATCAGAGATAATGATAAGTGGTCATATTTTGGGTATTCTGGAACCAACAGATTTCCTGATGGATTAGATGGAAGGTCTGATCCCCCAAGGTTGGTATGCCTGGGTGGCTCAGTCAGTAAAGCTTCTGACTTCAGCTCAGGTCATGATCCCAGAGTCCTAGGATCGAGCCCCCCATTGGGCTCCCTGCCCAGCAGGGAGCCTGCTTCTTCTTCTCCTCTGCCTCCCCTGCTTGTCTACTCTCTCTCTCTCTCTTGCATGTACTCGTTCTCTCAAATAAATAAGTAAAATATATATTTTTAAAAGATCCGATGGGCCATGTGAAGGAATTTTGTAATTTTTTTCCTAAGAGAAAGAGGAAGTCACAGGATTGGTTTTAAGCAGGGAGGTAGCATGGTTGTATTGTGATTTTGAGAGATCACTCTGGCGGCTATATCAAGAACAGACAGGAGGGGAATGCTGTGGCAGAAGATGGTGGCAACTTGGACTAGGGTAGAGTAGGGCATAGACTGGACAGAACACAGCACAGTTCTCTCTGCCTCAGGGCCTTTGCACCAATCACTCTTAATTAACCAACAACACTTCATGCCCAACAAACCCTATTATCTTCAAGACTTCAGGAAATCCCTCCTCTGTGACCCCATAACCCTGAAATTTCCTGTTTTAGCAATTATCACACTAGATTTTCTCTGACGTCTGTGATATCCTCACACCTAGGACCGCACCTCACTGGATTCCAGGAGCTCAAGGCCCAGCATGGGCTCTGGTGCAGAGAAGGCCTTAGAGAACTTAGAGAACTTAGTTGAATAAATAAATGGAAAGAATGAATAAGGTGAGAGATTGACGCCCTGGTGTTTGGAGTTCAACTCTGTGCTCTCTCTCTCTCAAATAAATAAAATCTTAATTTAAAAAAAAGGATGTAACACACACCAGTAATTTGCTTTTCTTCTTACATCAGCATGACAATCTTTCTATGCTAGTACATGTAAATCTACCATATTTTGTTAAAGGCTGAGTAGTATTTCATAAAATGGATTTACTTAACTGGTATAACCAACTTGTTATTATTGTTAGATATTCAATTTATTTTTTCCTTTTCTATTTTTAAAAAGATTTTATTTGGGCCCCTGGGTGGCTCAGTTGTTGGGCGTCTGCCTTTGGCTCAGATCATGATCCCAGGGTCCTGGGTTCCAGCCCCGTGTTGGGCTCCCTGCTCAGCAGAAAGCCTGCTTCTCCCACTACCCCACTTGTGTTCCCTCTCTCACTGTGTCTCTCTGTGTCAAAATAAATAAAAACTTAAAAAAAAAGATTTTATTTGACACAGAGAGAGAGCAGGGGGGAGTAAGGGGAGTAGCAGGGAGTAGCAGGCAGAGGGAGAGGAGCCCGGAGTCAGGCTCCAAACTCAGCAGGGAGTCTGCTTGGGAATATCTCTCTCCCCCTCCCTCTGTTCCTCCCTCCTTTCTTTCTCTCCCTCAAGTAAGTAAATAAGTAAATAAATAAAAATCTTTTGAAAAAAATAGTAATAAAATTTCAGATTTTATTATTACTATTACTATTTATTACTATAACTATTACTGCAGGGGGAGTAGCAGGCAGAGGGAGAGGGAGAAGCAGGCTCTCCACTGAGCAGGGAGCCCTATGTGGGGCTCGATCCCAGGATCCTGGGATCATAACTTGAGCTGAAGGCAGACGCTTAACCAACCGAGCCACCCACATGTCCCTATTTTTCCCTTTTTTAATTAAAGTATTTCTTTGAGGGGCACCTGGGTGGCTCAGTGGGTTAAGCCTCTGCCTTCAACTCAGGTCATGATCTCAGGGTCCTGGGATCGAGCCCCACGTTGGGCTCTCTGCTTGGCGGGGAGTCTGCCTCCCCCTCTCTGTCTGCCTCTCAGCCTACTTGTGGTCTCTGTCTGTCAAATAAATAAAATCTTTAGAAAAAAAGTATTTCCTTGAATATCCTCGTTGCATTTATTTCAAGGCACCAGATTTTAGGAGGATATCTTAAACAGGTGTTCCTCCTGGGATGGTCAAAGGACTTGAGACTTTGTCTTATGGGGAATATTAGATATAATTGTTCAGCCTGGAAGAGAGACCGATAAGCTGCGTCCACACTTCTAAAGGGGCTTCCAGATGGGAAAGTGAACAGATTTGCCCCGGGCATTTCAGTTGGAGAGAACCAGGTCTAAAGCATGGAAGTCAGAGAGAGGCAAGCTTACATGTAATACAAGAAAGCATTTTCCTATGAACAGAGCCACAGGAGATGCAGTGGGCCTCCTTGGGAAGTCATGAGCATCCTGTCTCTGGAGAGCTGGAAGGAGAACCTGGTTGAAGATTTACTAGGAAGTAAGACATAAGGGACTTTTGTGCAGTAGGCCAAAGTTGAATTAGGTCATATTTGAGAGTCTTTTCTTTTTTTTTATTTTTAAGATTTTATTTATTTATTTGTCAGACAGAGAGGGAGAGAGAGCGAACGAGCACAGGCAGACAGAGAGGCAGGCAGAGGGAGAAGCAGACTCCCCACCGAGCAAGGAGCCCGATATGGGACTCGATCCCAGGACGCCGGGATCATGACCCGAGCCGAAGGCAGCTGCTCAACCAACTGAGCCACCCAGGCGTCCTGAGAGTCCTTTCAAATCTGAAATTTTATTACTATTTTTTTCAAAAGATTATTTATTTATTTATTTACTTGAGAGAGAGAAAGAAAGGAGGGAGGGACAGAGGGTAGGGGAGAGAGATATTCCCAAGCAGACTCCCTGCTGAGTTTGGAGCCTGACACAGGGCTCCATCTCATGACCCCAAGATCACCATCCCAAGATCATGACTCCAAGATCATGACTGGAGCTGAAACTGTGAGTCGGAACTTACCTGACTGAGCCCCCCAGGCACTTTATTATGACACTTCTAACCCAAGGTATCCTAAAAGATGGCACAAAGAAGTTGGCAGGATGCCTCAGGGATGGGAAGGTTTTGATAAGCGGCCATGGGGATGAGCGTTCCAGGCAGAGGCTGATGAGAGATTGAGGGGAGAAAAGTAGGGCATGAAACTAAAAGTTATGGAGTAAGATTTGAGCTTACGCCAGGTAACGAAGAACTTCAAAGGTTGGGGGTGAGGTGGCCAGATGCTGGTTTGTGTTTAGGACCGTGTTTCCTTGGCAGTAGCTGGTTCCTGTAGGGTGAACATTTCACCCCAGCTTGGCCAGATTCTCTTTCCAGAGAGTGTGAAAATTCAGAGTATGTGGAAGGACAACCTTCTTCAACCTTTGTTGAAGAGGTGGAGAAGGGTACCCTCTTCCAGCCACCTGGAAGATCTGGTGGTATTTGGGTTTTTCTAAGGGCTTTGTGATACCCTTTAGACAAATGTATTCGTTGGTTTTCTGTCAGCTTAGATGGGTTCCTGTGACTTGCCACGATGTGACAATTGGCCAAGACCCTCCAAATTAAGAGGGAGTCAGCCACCCCTTTGAAGGAGCTTCAGGAACATTCAGCTGGAGGAGCAGTGGCAGAAAGTGTTGAGAAGAGTCTGATAGGTGGCGAGACCAGGGAGGAGGCCTTCCTAATCACTTAGATAATCAACCAAGCTGCTTCCCCCGCGAAACACTCATTATACAGTACAAACATGTTCCACCATGACAAGTCTTCCGGGTTCTGACGTGTTTTCTAGGTGGACTCAAGCTACCTAGTCAGAAGACAGGGAAGGATTTCCTTTTCTCCCCACAGAAGCAGAGTGATGGTGGGGAGTTCACTTTCCTTGATGTAGCAAGTAAGATAGACTGGGGTTACCCACATCCCCATTGTAGGCCAAATGTGAGGTTTGGTCATTTTGGAAGTTCAAGAACAACGGGGCACGTCTGGAGAACTAGAAGGGTGACCCAGCAGAAGACCTATTCGAGAGGGAGCCTTGATAGAAGTGTCCTGAGGTTGGGGAGGCTCAGACTAGAATGACCTTGACCCTAAAGTAACATTCTGGTTGTCCGCAGGTCAGTCTGGCTCAGTTCCCTGAACATAAATCAGTGAGAGAGACAGAGAGAGATTGGGAGAGAGATGGAGACAGACTGAGACAGAGAGAGAGAGAGCCGTAAGTAAAACTTGAAAGATCTGCTTTCCTAGCCTGTGCACACTGGAGCCCAAGCAGTGGGAGCGGAGGCTAACTCACAGCAGAAGGGAGGCTCTTCCTGACTTCACAGAAGCTCTGGTGTTTTAAGGCCTTGGTGAGAATAGCCAAGAATTATTATATCTACGGTTTTGGTTATAGAACGACAGCCAAGATGTAAAGCCTAGAGCAGCTCACATACAAGGGAGTGGAGCACAAGGGAAATATCTCTGAAGACTTTCTGAACTAGCAGAGAATCTGCAGGAAGCTGGAGATCTTGAACTCGCACCCGGGGATAATGAGGCACAATGGCGGGTGTATTCACATTCATAGGACCCTACTAGAACTCACAGTCCCCCAGAAGCTTGAGCTGTGGAGGGAGGAGGGAACCAAGGCCTGGAGGGTGAAGAGGGCAGTGGCACCACAGAGCAAGACAGTACTGTTTGGAACTAGCTCCCAGGCTTCTGGCCCTGAACGATAGGCCCTTTTGGACGCCATCAACCATGTGCCCAGAGGCTGGAAAGTGGAGCCCCCGGAGTGAGATCACCCAGTGACAATGGGGCTCCATGGCCTGCCAGTGAATACTCAAGAGAGCCATCTGCAGAAAATCCCTACCTGTGGTGCATTCAGCGTAGCCCTCCCTCAGAAAATCCCAAGTAGAGTTTCTAGAACTTTAGAATGCCCTGGTGTCCCTAGCCATGAGATCATAAGAGCCCTGGAATAGGATGGTGGCCTCCCAGCCCCACCCACTCTGGGGTCCTCTGGGCCTTTGTGACCACCCCTCCCCCGGGAGGCCCAGCCTCCTTCCCCCTAGTAGTTTCTCCCTCTAACTTCCTGGCAGGTGGGAAGCAGGGGAAAGGGCACTGTGATGAGCCAGATGTTTCTGTTAGAACCATCCTGACCAAAGTGGCCTATGTTATTCTACCCAGGAGGAAGTGGTGGGTGGGCGGGGCGGGCGGGGGAGGCCCCAGCTTGCTTTTCCTGCTGCCATCTACATCAGCCGGGAGCCCACTGGTCCCCAAACAAGCTCAGAGGCTCCCGGCTGCCACACCCTTATTTAATGCAACCTTGTATTCATTTAAGCACCACAAGGGAAAGGGCTCAGCATGGCCATACTGGAACTAAGGAGGCCATCCGGAATGGAGGCAGCCCTCCAGGCCGTCACCACTCCTTGTTCATAGACCTCACGATTATCTCTCATGACATCCATTTCTCTGTATGTCTGCACCATTCTCCCCTCACTTGTGAACTGGCCTGTCCCCTCTGCGTCCTCCAGATTCTGTTCTGAAGGGAGCCAACTGATTGATAACCTGCCACCAACTTATTATTTAATTTCATATATTAAATTAAATCTATTATTTAGTTTGGGCCTCCACTTTCAAGTCCCCCAGCCTCTCTTTCTTGGACAATACAGCTTTTTCTCCTAAGAGTCTAGACCCTGGAAAGCAAAAGCCTCTTCATTGTCCTTAGGAGCAAGAAGAGCCCCAAGCATTCACTCATCAGTAAATATTTGCTGACTACGTATTTATCTACTAGGCTCCATGCACTGTTTTAGGTACTGGAGATATAGCAGGGAATAGCAATGACAAATAATAAAGCTGTCCTGGTGGAGTTTATATTGTAATAGGGAAGATGGACAATAACCCGTGTGAATAAGTAAATTTGGATATAGTATAAGTAGAAGCCCACAAGTGCTAAGGAGCAAAATTCAAAGGAGATGATGCAGCAATGAGCCATGAGGCTTTCTTGGGAAAGCCAAGCAAAAGAATGGCAAGTGCAAAGGCCCTGAGGCAGAGGTATGATGGAATGAGGACAGAGCCAGAACAGCAGTGTAGTTGAAAGGAGTGGGCAAGAGGGGGACTGAGTTTCAGAGAGATAGTGAGATGTCTGATAGGTTAGGCTTTCTGGGCTACAATGAGAACTCTGGCTTGTATTTTGAGTGAAGAGGAGAACCACTGGAGAGTTTTGAGCAAGAGAATAAAATGATGATCTGATCTATATTTTTAAAGGATCTCTCTGGCTGCTGTGTGGAAAACAGAATATAGCAGAGACAAGGTTAGAAGCAAGGGGACCATTTAGGAGACTGCCACAAAGTCTAGGCATAAGGGGATGGTAGCTCAGGCCAGGGAATGAGTAGTGATGAAGATGAGAAATGGCTGGGCACAAAGTCTTGTTTACTCTCTTGAGTGGAGCAAGAGAAAATTCTCATTGTTTTCAGATGAACCCTTGGAAAAATAAGACATAACTGAAATCATTTTACCTGACAAAGGACACGGAAGACCTGAGCCATCCAGGCTGCTGAGAACATCTTAGATGCACAGATGCTGGGTACCCCAGAACTTCCCAGTTGAGAGTCTCACTTGTCACTCCCCCATGAGATGATATGTTTGAGTCCACTTCTGTGGAACACTGGAACAGTTAGGTAAGAGGAACAAGCAAGCCATACCAAAGAGAGCTGGCATCTGTTGGGTTAAGTCTATCTGAGGCAATCTTCACCCTGAGCACTGACCTGGGGTATGGCCAACCGTCACCATACCAGCACCATCAGTTTCTTTTCCTTTTTTTTTTTTTTTAAGATTTTATTTTTAAATAATCTCAACACCCAACGTGGGTCTCGGACTCACAACCCTGAGGTCAAAAGTCGCACACACTCCACCAAGTGAGCCAGCCAGGTGCCCCAGCACGATTGGTTTCCTACTGTTCATTTGGTGCAGGCGAGATAACATCAAGCAGAAAGCACCTACTGAAGCCCATTTCCTCAGGACGGGGTGACAATATGGCTGGCGCTCTGAGTCTCATAGACTCCTCTCTAGATACTTGGTCTGTTTAAACCCTGATGAGTCATTGGCTAGCTAAGTTAGAGTACGGAGTATGGAGAGACAACGAGGCCCTTGAAAGCCATGCCGATAAACTTGGACATGATCTTGTGTATGCAAAAGGGGGACTCCTCTGAGTTTTGAAAGCCTAAGAGAGACATGCTCAGGTTTCTTGAGGTTAATTTGGAATTCCCCAGGAGGTAGAACCTTCTCTAGAGGCAGGAGATTGAAGGAAGAAAGAGCTGTAGTGGTTGTAAAGTGTTCCCATGGGAACTGGTGGGGATTTGAACAAATGGAAAGGAACTGAGAGACCCCAGTGGGTCCTCAGAGAAGTGAGAGATGATGAAGGCCCAGGACTAATGAAGTGTGTGTGTGTGTGTGTGTGTGTGTGTGTGTGTGTGTGTGTGTATAAGGAAAATCGTGCCTCAGTCCTTCCCCACCTGGTCCCAGCCTGAGATCTCTGTACCCCAGCTCTTCAGGGAAGTCACCTTCTCTCTCCAACATGGAGCCCTGACACCCTAGAATCCTTGGGGTCTCCTTATGCTTTTATAGCTTTCTCAACCTTCCAGTCCTCAAACAGAAGGGGGTAAAAACCATTCTTTTGTCCCTTTAAACTGAAAACCAGAATCTGATAAATATGTAAATGAGTATATTTGCCTACTGAAGCATAAGCTAAGCTACAAAAGCAGTGGTGACCTTGAGATCATTTCCTGAATTCCTTCTTTTTTTTAAATTTTTTTTTATTATTTTTTAAAGATTTCCTTTTATTTATTTGACAGAGATCACAAGCAGGCAGAGAGGCAGGCAGAAAGAGAGGGGGAAGCAGGCTCCCCGCTGAGCAGAGAGCCCGATGTGGGGCTTGATCCCAGGACCCTGAGATCATGACCTGAGCCAAAGGCAGAGGCTTAACCCACTGAGCCACCCAGGCACCCCTCTTGAATTCCTTCTATTCTAGATGTTATGACTGATACATCTGAAGTTTCTATACACTTATGCCCTAATTTAAGAATTTAAATTTTGGGACGCAGGGAGCCTGCTTCCCCCCCACCGCCTGCCTCTCTGCCTGCTTGTGATCTCTCTGTCCAATAAATAAATAAAAATCTTTTTAAAAAAGAATTTAAATTTTGAAGATGGTTCAAAGGAAAACCTTCACTCTAGAAAGGGCCAATTTGACTATTAATTCTGGTTAGATGTTCTGTGGCGAGATAATTACAGTTTTTCCAAACAGGTCCGACCCGTATGGTTGATTACTAGAACTAACAAATTTGTTTCTGTCATGAAGAAGGTACAGCTCTAAATTGTTGCCAATGGTTATTTTTGAGATTTAGGGGTATGTGTGTGGGGGAGTTGGATATTAAAAGAGAGTGGTCATCCTTTTACTTTACATGCTCCTGTGGTGTCTGAATTTTTTTTTAAGATTTTATTTATTTATTTGACAGACAGGGATCACAAGTAGGTAGAGAGGCAGGCAGAGAGAGAGGAGGAAGCAGGCTCCCTACTGAGCAGAGAGCCTGACGCGGGGCTCGATCCCAGGACCCTGGGATCACAACCTGAGCTGAAGGCAGAGGCTTTAACCCACTGAGCCACCCAGGCGCCCCTGTGTCTGAATTTTTTTTTTAAAGATTTTATTTATTTATTTGACAGATGGAGATCACAAGTAGGCAGAGAGGCAGGCAGAGAGGGAGGGAGAAGCAGGCTCCCCCCTGAGCAGAGAGCTTGACTCAGGGCTCAATCCCAGGACCCTGAGATCATGACCCGAGCTGAAGGCAGCGGCCCAACCCACTGAGCCACCCAGGCGCCCCTGTGTCTGAATTTTTTTTTTTAAAGATTTTATTTATTTATTTGACAGATGGAGATCACAAGTAGGCAGAGAGGCAGGCAGAGAGGGAGGCAGAGAAGGAGGGAGAAGCAGGCTCCCCGCTGAGCAGAGAGCCCGACTCAGGGCTCAATCCCAGGACCCTGAGATCATGACCCGAGCTGAAGGCAGCGGCCCAACCCACTGAGCCAACCAGGCGCCCGTGTCTGAATTTTTAAATGCGTATTCTTTTTTTGTAATTCCAGAACGACACAAAAGAATTTGACTAGATACAAACTGTAACTGCCATACAGAGGGTCAAAGGAGTCAGCCTGAATTATCTGATTTTAGCTGAATTTGAAAAAGACTACCTGATATTATCTAAGTATCAGGAGGCAACTTCTCACGTTGCAGCTGCCTACCAGCAGATGAGAGATAATGTGTCTGCAAAAACAGCCCACAGGCCATGACACGGGAAGGGGCCTTGCGAGCTGAACAGGATTTCCTCACAACACGGGGAGAATCTGAAGGGCCTTCCCACTTTCCCAGAAACAAATACAAGTTCCTCTATTCTGTTGTGTTTTTAATTATTTTTAATTTCTAAAATTATGTAAGTTATACATCCTCATTGTAAAAAAAATTCAGACAATACAGAAATATGAAAACCTTATTCTTTTATTTTTTTAAAAGATTTTACTTATTTATTTGACACACAGAAATCACAAGTAGGCAGAGAGGCAGGCAGAGAGAGAGGGGGAAGCAGGTTCCCTGCTGAGCAGAGAGCCCAATGCGGGGCTTGATCCCAGGACCCCAGAATCATGACCTGAGCCAAAGGCAGAGGCTTTAACCCACTGAGCCACCCAGGCGCCCTGTCATTCATCTATTTTTTATCTCTGTAGATCTATCTATTCTGGACATTTCACTTAAATGTAATCACACAATATGTGCTTAGTGTAAGGTTTTTAAGGTTTGTCCCCTTTGTGGCATGGATCGGTGCTTCATTCCTTTTTATGGTTGAATAATATTCCATCGTGTGGATAGACCCCATTTTGTGGATCTGCTTATTGGTTGATAGACATTTGCATTATTTCCAGTTTGGCACTAATAGGAACAAGGCTGCTATGAGTGTTCATGGATACATTTTTGTATGAATGTCCATTTTCCATTCTTTTAGAATTGCTAGGTTGTATGGTAACTCTCTGTTTAACTTTTTTTTGAGAAACTGTCAGACTGTTTCCCACAGCAGCAGCACCAATTTATATCCCCCCGGCAAAGTACAAGGGCTCCAACTTCTCTACAGCCTCATCGATCTGTGTTCTTTTCTTTCTTTCTTATTCTAGCCATCTCCCCTGAGCGTGATGTGGTATCTTATTTTGGTTTTGATTTGCATTTCCCTAAGGACTGATGATACTGAACATCTTTTCTCTGTGAGTGACTGTTTACCTTATCATCCTGTTTACCTATCATCACCCAGGGGCACCTGGGTGGCTCAGTCAGCTAAGCATCTGACTTTTGGTTTTGGCTCAGGTCATGATCTCAGTGTCTGTGGGATGGAGGAGCCCTGTTCTGAGCCCCTCGTCAGGCTCCGCGCTCAGTGGAGAGTCTGCTTGTCCCTCAGCCCCTCCCCCAACTTGCAGGTGCGCTCTCTCTCTAAAATAAATAAGATTTATTTATCTTATATATCATTCTCGGGGAAATGTGTATTTAAATTCTTTGCCCATTTGAAACGTTGGGTCATTTGTCTTTTTACTGTTGAGTTACGAGAGTTCTTTGTATATTCTAGATACAAGTCCCATAGCAGATATAGGATTTGTAAATATTTTCTCCCATTCTGTGGATATTCTTTTTCTGTTTTTTTTTTTTTTTTTCCGAATAGAAATAAGTTACTAAATATACCATCTGTAACTTGCTCTTTTTCTTCATCTGTGTATTACGGGCATCCTTCGATGTCAAGAGAAAACTATGTCATTCTTCCCTTTTCCTACCTTATATATTTTTTCTTCCTTTCGCTCTCTCTCTCTCTCTCTCTTTTTTTTTTTTTTTTTGGTGGCATTCCATTATGATTGTACCAAAGCTTGTTCGACGAGTCTTCTGCTGAGCTTTATAGAGTCTTCAGTTTGTGTGTTGGTGAAAGACAAGGGACCAGCAGCTCCTGGGCAAGACAAGCAGACATCCACCTACTGTGTTGTTGATCCTGGATGCTGTGAAAACTCAGGCGGGCACAGGAAGTGTCTCTAACCTGCTTGTACTTCCTCTCAACCCATGTGGTTTCTCAACCCCTGCAGGCTCACCCCCACCCAGTGTCACCAGCCTGTCGCCTGTGTGAGAAAGTCCCACTGTAAGAGGCCCTGGGGCATTATCATTTCCTTCTTCCACCCTGTCTGGGTTGCCAGCAAATCCCCAGGACTCTCTGAAACTGGAGTGTTGGATTAGGTCCCTCCAGCTGCTGGAAAGATGAACTCCTGTGTCACCATCATGAGGCTACTGCTGTGCGGGCCTTTTCTTTTTGGTAGGCAAGGGGAAAGGGGCCGGGAAGGGAAGGGACATGTATATGTGGCCAGAAACAGCAGGGCTTTGTGGAATTGGAGTAAAGGAGCAGCTGCCATGGGGTGGGATGGGCCATAGGTGATGGTGAGGATCAGGAATCTTGGAGGGAAAGGGGGAAAGGAAAGAAAGTCAAGAGTCCAAAGTTGAGGCACGTTCTGGGGGGAGACAGAGAAGGGAGACACAGGTGGCAACAGAGAAGCGGAGTGGTGTCTTAAAAGGAGGCAGATGGCTCACGGGTACCAGCAGCTGCCTCGGGGGTCTGGTCCTGCTCGGGTTACAACGGCGGACCACCTTCTCAGCCCTTTCCCCTTTCTGCGCCTCAGTCCGTCCCACCGAACAAATGGCGGGGCAGCTTCTCTGCCATCCCAGGATGCCGCGGAAAGAAGCCCGATGCCTGGAAGGAAAGCAGAGCCCAAAGGGCCAGCTGGGGACCTGTAGAGGATGCTTAGGCTGCTTCAGGTCGGGGGTGACATGGGGGAATTTGAGAGCTGATGGAAGGAAGAGACTGGTGCATGGTGGCGTGGGCAGTAAGGGAGCATTAGATGAGAAGCAGGTCCACAGATTTAGAGGATCCTGAAACCGTGAGTCTGCGGCAGAAGCCTGAGGCTAATATATCGGGTCTCAGGCCCAAAGGAGAAGTGGGTGTGTGGGGAGATGCACCCTGCCAGGGTGCAACCCCATCGCCTGAGGGGCCCCTTCCATCTGCCTCTGTCTCACGGACCTCCGCCTGGTCATCCTTCCTTCTTTGCTGGGAGGTCAAGGGCTCCGGGTGGTAAGGCGTCGCTGCTTCCAGATGTCCCCCCCGCCCCCCTGGAGTCAAGTTAAGCTCCTGAAAGGGGAAGCCCAAGGGGGAAGGTCCGGCTCTGCCTCCGGAGCTGGCGGCGGAGCGCCCGGGAGGAAGGCGCAGGTCTTCCCGGGTGGGCCGCCCCCTGGGGGCACGTGGGCGGTGGCCAATCGGTGCTCCGGCTCTGGGGGCACGTGCGGGGGACTGGCCAGCGGAAGTGGCTGACCGCACCCCGTGGTCTCCCTCAGCCAGGGCCTCCGGCTACAACCTGGAAGTGCGGCACGTGCAAAACTTCTCCTTCCCACACGCCGGGAGGCATTTCGGGTACCGCGTCCTGCAAGTTGGAGACGGGTGAGCTGCTGCTGCGGGCCCTCCCTGGCCCCGCAGAGCCAGGACAGGGGACCAGGACACCAGCCCCCGGGGTGGGCCAGATCCGGGGAACCGGCAGGACCCCAGGGTCTTCCTGTGTAGAGGAGTCACGGCGGGATTCTCGGAAACAGGAGCGAGGCCCTCCCATACAAGGACGAGGACCGTCTGTCGTTAAATCCCCACACGAGTGCCTGATGAAAGGGGAGCTATCACAGCCCCTAAAAGGTTTCGCAACACTGCCAGATTCCCCATGGGGGCCCTGACTAGACAAGGAGCACCTTGGGGTGGGGATTTTGTGTCTTTTCTTTTTCTCCCTCATCCCTAGGACATGCCCCAGCCTAGCAAGTAGTAGATATGACATAAATGACTTTTTAGAAAGATTTTATTTGTTTGTTTATTTGAGAGAGACAGTGAGATCACCGGCACAGGGGGGGGGCAGAGGGAGAGGGAGAAGCAGACTCCCCAATGAGCAGGGAGCCCAACACAGGGCTTGACCCAGGACCCTGGGACCATGACCTGAGCTGAAGGCAAACGCTTAACCAGTTAATGGGCTGAGCCACCCAGGCACCCCCCATAAGTGACTTTTGAATTGATGACTCATTGAATGAACCCATAATTTGACCTTCTGGCACATCAGTCTCTGGACCTCAGTTTTTCTAGACTATAAATGGAAAAGATTCTTTTTTTTTAAGATTTTTATTTATTCATTTGACAGACAGAGATTACAAGTAGGCAGAGAGGCAGGCAGAGAGAGAGGAGGAAGCAGGCTCCCTGCCAAGCAGGGATCCCGATGTGGGGCTCCATCCCAGGACCCTGAGATCATGACCTGAGCCGAAGGCAGAGGTTTAACCCACTGAGCCACCCAGGTGCCCCAAAAGATTCTTAACTTTCTAGAAGTTTGATGTATTTGGTAGGGAAGAGGTAGGGGCTGAGGAACTTCCCTGAAAGGGACTGGCTGCATAGTTCTGAGATATTTGTGGACCTGAAACCCCTAATGGGTAGGAGTCGGTAGGTGAATTCCCATCTCACTGGTGAGATTTCTCATCAGGGTTGTCGTGGGAGCTCCAGGTGAGGGGAACAGCACAGGAAACCTCTATCAGTGCCATCCAGACCCTGGCCACTGCCTGCCAGTCAGCCTGAGTGGTGAGTAACTGGTGAGGGGCTGGGAGGAATGGTGTGCCAGTGAAGTTGAGGCTGATCCCACCACACCTGGATTACCTAAGCTCCTCCAGACCCATCTCCCGGTGCCTACAGGTTCCAGCTATACCTCCAAGTACTTGGGAATGACCTTGGCGACAGACTTCACAAGCGGGAAGCTTTTGGTAAGAATCTTGTGTAGCGTGATATCAGTCAATGCTAAGAAAGACAGATGGAAAAGAAGGAAGGAAACTTGAGTAAAGATCCTATAGAAGATTACAGGCATCAGAGAGGTTCTGATTCAATCAGCGTTTATTAAAAACCAAAGTATGAGCCAGCTATTTTTGAGACCTTACTTATGTCTTTTTTTTTCTCCAAATATGAACAGTGGCCATTGACATACAGAGATGAATTTTGGTGATACACAGACTTTTCATGTTTTATAGTTATATTTTTATTCAATAGTTTGTTGGGAAAAATATACAACACATCAAATTCATGATGTCTTGGATCAGATTTCTTGAGATGAGGCCAAGATTTAAATAAAAAATAAATTTGAAGTAAACAAAACATTAAATAAATACTAGTCTGCATAATATGCCCAGAAATTGGGAAGTGATGCACAAATGCCTAAAGTTCTCTCTCTCTTTTTTTTAAGATTTCATGTATTTATTTGACAGACAAAGATCACGGGTAGGCAGAGAGGCAGGCAAGAGAGAGAGAAGGGAAGGGAAGCAGGCTCTCTGCTGAACAGAGAGCCCAATGTGGGGCTTGATCCCAGGACCTTGGAATTATGGAGCTGAAGGCAGAGGCTTTAACCCACTGAGCCACCCAGGCACCCCTAAAGTTCTCTTTTTTAACCTTCAATACACTCAGGAAGGATCAGGGATCCTTATACACATTTTACACACAAGGAAAGGAGACCCAAGGGCTTAAGAGGCTTGACCAAGGTCACATGGTTTTAAAGAGGTAGAGCCAGGATGTGAATCAAATTCCCCTTTGGTTCCAAGCCTACTGGTCTTTACAGTTCATCCCAGCAGCATCTTCTGACACAGTTGTATGAGAGATAGAAGCCTGGCTGAGTGAAGCATTTAGCTAGCATTGCCTGAGACTTGTTTACTTAGCTACTTTTACATGCCAGCCAATGTGCTAGGCTCCTACAGGGTCAGATGAGTGAGACATAAAGATAACATGAGCCCGGACTTTCGAGAAATTGTAGTCTGGCAGGGAAGATGGTCATAAATGAAAGAAACAATATTGTGTATTCCGGGAGTAGTGGGTGATTTGCCCTAAAAACAAGATGTGATTGGGAATGGAAGGGGATAGGCCTGGAAATGTAGGAGAGGGCCCAACTGTGGACAGTATGAATGCCCAGCTCAGGAGCTTAGACTCTATCCTGTAGGCAGTGAGCCTCCCCTGGCACACAGCTTTGGTAGTAGGGATGGAGAGGCAGCTATAAAAGGTGGAGGCAGAATTACCTTGCCTTGGTCACCAGCTGGTTGTAGGGAGTGAGGTCAGGGGGTGGTGACTCTGAAGGTTCTTGTTCTTGGCAGAGGGGGCCCAGAAGACACAGAGGAAGAAGACCCACCCCACTCCCTTTTTTGAACCTTTGCTTCCTTTAGGCATGTGATCCTGGGCTATCTCGGATGTGTGACCAGAATGTCTACCTAAGTGGCTTGTGTTACATTTTCCACCAGAATCTGAGGGGTCCTGTGCTGCAAGGGCGTCCTGGTTATCAGGGTAAGGAGGTGGGGATCCAGTGGGTAAAAATCTCTCCCACGTAGCTGCCCATATAAGGGAAACAGCATGGGCCCGCCAACCCATGGAGACACTTCACCAAGTCCCTTTGTGTCTGGCTTCTCTAGAATGTATAAAGGGCAACGTGGACTTGGTGTTTCTGTTTGATGGTTCAATGAGCTTGCAGACAGATGAATTTCAGAAAATTGTGGACTTCATGAAGGATGTGATGAGGAAACTCAGCAACTCTTCCTACCAGGTAAATATATTAATTAGTTCTCCTGATCGTAGGCAATAGATGCCTGCTTGAGCTAACTTAAGGTATAAAAGAAAAAATTTACTATGAGGTGTCTCCAGAACCTAAAGGCGTAGTTGGACTGGAGCTCTGAAGGGACAAAAAACTAGGAAGTAGAAAGTGTCTGGGGTTCTCGTTAGTTCTCATTTCTGTTTCTTTTTGGCTTTTGCTTCCCTCTTCTCTCTCCCCACACTGACTCCCTCAGCTTCTTTGGATCACATGGGCCTGTGGAAAGCTCCTAAGCTCCCATGTTAAAGTTTCAGGAGGGTTTTCTCGTCCTCTCCACCAACCCCTCCCTTTGCAAATTTCAGATTCTTGGAGAATAGATTCTCACTGGCCTAGCCTCAGCTGAGTGGCATGTGTGGCCCAACCAGCTGTATCCAGCTTAGCGGGGTCGCTCAGCTGAACCATCCCCAGAGGACAGGAATTCAGCAGATGGCACTACGTAAGGGATCAGGGGTTTACTTAATTTTATTTCTGTGTTTGTGTATATATTACTTCATTTTCAAAAGAATGCTTTGAGGCAAGGATGTGGGGTTGGGTCCCAGATAAGAAATTGACTGGAAGGGGCCCCTGGCTGGCGCATTTGGAAAAGAAAGCCACTCTTGATCTTGGGGTTATGAGTTTGAGCCCCATGTTGGGGATAGAGATTACTTAAAAATAAAGTGAGGGGCGCCTGGGTGGCTCAGTGGGTTAAGCCTCCGCCTTTGGCTCAGGTCGTGATCTCCAGGTCATGGGATCGAGCCGCATGTCAGGCTCTCTGCTCAGCAGGAAGCCTGCTTCCCTCTCTCTCTGTCTCTGCCTGCTTCTCTGCCTACTTGTGATCTCTGTCTGTCAAATAAATAAATAAAATCTTTAAAAAAAAGTAAAAAGAAAAGAAATAGATTG
>RCUC01157049.1:0-103329 GCA_003697995.1 Taxidea taxus jeffersonii | reverse complement strand
CTCAACGTGAGAAAGGAATCCATCAAAATCCTTGAGGAGAACACAGGCAGCAACCTCTTCGACCTCAGCCGCAGCAACTTCTTCCTAGGAACAACGCCAAAGGCAAGGGAAGCAAGGGAAAAAATGAACTATTGGGACTTCATCAAGATCAAAAGCTTTTGCACAGCAAAGGAAACAGTCAACAAAACCAAAAGACAACTGACAGAGTGGGAAAAGATATTTGCAAATGACATATCAGATAAAGGGCTAGTATCTAAAATCTACAAAGAGCTTAGCAAACTCAACACCCAAAGAACAAATAATCCAATCAAGAAATGGGCAGAGGACATGAACAGACATTTCTGCAAAGAAGACATCCAGATGGCCAACAGACACATGAAAAAGTGCTCCACATCACTGGGCATCAGGGAAATACAAATCAAAACCACAATGAGATACCACCTCACACCAGTCAGAATGGCTAAAATGAACAAGTCAGGAAATGACAGATGCTGGCGAGGATGTGGAGAAAGGGGAACCCTCCTACACTGTTGGTGGGAATGCAAGCTGGTGCAACCACTCTGGAAAACAGCATGGAGGTTCCTCAAAAAATTGAAAATAGAGCTACCTTATGACCCAGCAATTGCACTACTGGGTATTTACCCCAAAGATACAAATGTAGTGATCTGAAGGGGCACGTGTATCCGAATTTTTTTAGCAGCAATGCCCACAATAGCCAAGTTATGGAAAGAACCTAGATATCCATCAACAGATAAATGTATAAAGAAGATGTGATATATATAGATATATATATATATATATATATACATACAATGGAATACTATGCAGCCATCAAAAGAAATGAAATCTTACCATTTGCGACGACATGGATGGAACTAGAGGGTATTATGCTTAGCGAAATAAGTCAATCAGAGAAAGACAACTATCATATGATCTCCCTGATATGAGGAAGTGGAGATGCAATAGGGATGGGGGCTAAGGGGGTAGGAAAAGAAAAAATGAAACAAGATGGGATCGGGAGGGAGACAAACCAAAAGAGACTCTTAATGTCATAAAACAAAAGGGGGGTGGGGGCGGGGAGGGGGGTTGGGAGAGGGTGGTTGGGTTACATTGCATGTTTGAATAAAAATAAAAATTAAAAAAAAACAACACTCCCCCCAAAAATAAATCTTAAAAAATAAAATGCAGAGCAGAGACAACCAAATAGAACAAATAAAAACCTCCTACTATCCAATCATAAAGAAAAGGTAGATGCTATGTAGGAAAAACAATTTTGTGTAAAATATTGAAGAAAGGAAATTTTGTCTGAATCACTGTAGCAGCAGGTAGGGCTTCTAGTCCTCCCATTTATCTCGTCCTCTCTCCTCCTGATTGATTACCTTCCCTGCTACTTTGAAACTGGGCAAAGCTATGTGACTGTTCGAGGCCAATAGCCTGCTAGCAGAAGTGATATCTGAGTCCACCGGGCCAAAGCTCTAATTACCAGTGCAAAGCCCCCCCACCCCACCCCAGCGGCATTTCCTTCACTTACTAAGGTGACTGAGGAGCCTTAGTTGAGACAGTGGAGTCAAAAGATGAAGGCCACTTGGGTAAATGATGTGGGTAAATAAGGAACATTACCCTGGAGAGCCATCTGGACCCACAGTAGATTTTGCATGAGCACGAAATACCTCTATGACACTTTTTAGTTTGGTTTATTGATTTTTGTTACCACTGAATAACTCAGCCATCCTGACTTGTATAATCACTGAGGTAATTGGCAGGGGTTTCTATCCTCCTACCTATGACACAACCACAGAGTTCTGCTGCTGTTAAACTTTAGATATCAGAATCTCCTAAGTGCTATTAATCAAGAAAACTTTTTTGAGTGTATTCAAACACTTCAATTCACTAACTTGCCTTTCAGCTGCATTTTAACAATGCTAGAAAAATTGGTTGGTTTAGTAAATTCAGAAAAAATAAGTTACTTTCCAGGGCACCTGGGTGGCTCATTGGGTTAAGGCCTCTGCCTTCAGCTCAGGTCATGATCCCAGGGTCCTGGGATAGAGCCTCGCATCGCATCGGGCTCTCTGCTCAGCAGGGAGCCTGCTTCCCTTCCTCTCTCTCTGCCTGCCTCTCTGCCTGCTTGTGATCTCTCTCTGCCAAATAAATAAATAAAATCTTAAAAAAAAATAAGTTACTTTCCTTCACTTATGAGTATGCTTCCACAGAAATGTTTAGAGTCACTACTGAATTCTTCCACCATTCCAAATATAGTTTATATTATTTATAAACTATATAGTACAATGCATCTGGCTAATTGCAATAGATTTCAAAGACATGAGGTTGGAGATGATTTTGTTATATTTATTTATGATCCAACATTCTTCTAAAAGGATTTGAGACATAAATGACAAATTATTCTCCAATTTCCTTAATTGGTCTTACTCCATAACAAACTGCATTGCTATGAACCAATCACAGAAGGAATGGAATTAAGTATAAGGATGGATGTGTCCATTTATATTATAAATTATGGATTATAAATCTGTAGAATGAGCACCCACAAATATATCTGCCATTAACACAAAATCTCCATGACTTTGGGCAAATTATTTATAGTCTATTGTCATTTCTTTGTCTATGAAATTGGGAATGTTGGCCATTCCAAATATACTATATTGACAGAAACAGGTAGCCTTGGGGAAAGGGAATGTGTATAGAGAACAAGAAAACATTCCAAAGGGCACTCAGCTCATTAGAAAAGAGACTTACAAAGTAAAATAAAAAATACTTAATTTATTTTTTTAAATTATTTATTTATTTATTTGAAAGAGAACAAGCATGAGCAGTGGGGAGGGGTGGTGGGACAAGTCGACTCTCCACTGAGTGAGGAGTCTGATGTGGGGCTCCATCCCAGGACCCGAGATCATGACCTGAGCAGAAGTCAGATGCTCAACCAACTGAGCCACCCAGGCACCCCAAAAATATTTAATTTAAATTGCAGCAGCTCATCAAGTATATTGTTGGTTTTTAATTTCCCTTTTATTTTGAAAGAACTGCCTAGAAAAGACTCCTTGCCACTTAGAGTGGAGAGGAGTCACATGGTGGATTTCTGCAGAGGACGCTTTGTTTCCTACACGACTTTGGATTAGTCTTTTAAATACAAATCAATGTCACTAACCTCTGAGATGTGTGGTTCCATGGTTTGGAATTTTGTTATTGATCCTTGTCATGGTTGTCAAAGTGTGGTTACGTGGACCAGCAATAGAAGCATCACTTGGGAAATTTTTAGAAATGTAAACTTGGCCCGACCCCACCTATTGAATAAGTACTTAGGTGGGGAAGGCAGTCTGTTGTAACAAGTCCTGCCTGTGGTCAAGTTTGAGAAACACTGGGCAAAAGGGTGTTTCCTTAGAAATCTGCAAAACGTAAAATGCTTTAAATGCATTCTAGCATTCAGAGATCAGATACAAATCAAGCACCTGTAAGACCTTTTTCTACCAGAGAATCTATATTTTCTGATTCTTTTAGATTAAGATCTGACTCCCTGAATTTCAAAATGGAGCTAGTTTTTATGTTTAAGTAATAAACCCTTGAAAATATGCGATTTATATTGGAAGTGCTGACACAATCTTAATGATAGCATTGCAAATGGCGATGCTATAATTAAGCTTCGATCTCCTTTGGAAAAAAAAAAGAAGGGAGAGAGAACGTGAAGAAGGAGGTTACTGTTCAATGAACTGCTCTGTCATTTGCCGCAGTGATTCTTAATTGTGTCTCATTACGGCAAGATGATCATTACTCTACTTGTCTGTCTGATTTAGAGACCACTAAAAGTGTCTTGTAACACGCAGCCGTCTCCCTTGCAACAGTCCTTTGGCTCTCACCCTCATTACTCAGAATCTGTCCAATTATTTGTCATTAAAGTAATAAAAAGGACTGCAGCAGAAAATGTGGGAGGTAACTGTTGGAGGTCTGCCCAGGGAGGAAGAAAAAAATGCAAACTGTTTTCAAGGCACTGGGAAGGTGACATCGTTAATTAAGTGTTAGGGAATATGCAAATCAGTCCCACTCTCAAGAGACTGTAATAAAACTGAGAAAACATTATTATCACTGCAAGTAAGAGAAGGCCACGTTACCCCATCTGGAAGACGATGTCATTTTCTACTGGAGACTCAGGCAAGGAAGGGAGGGGGCTGGGAAAGAGATGATGAAGGTGGAGTTGTTCAGGGCCATTGAGTGTGCTCAGGCTGTTAAGGGTTCAGAATTAAGGTGTCAACACAGAGGGCCGGTGGATTACAACTTTTAATGAGGGATGTTTTTCTGATCACAGGATTTGCACACCCAATTTCCTCTGCAAAATGACTTACAACTCATCGGCAGTCAGTGTTTTTGTAGGGGAAAGGAAGTGAGGGGAAGTCTGACAGCTGGCATCGTAGGCATCTTGGGGTTGTTCCAAAGGTGGTAATGAAGCAAAGTACTAAGAGGTACGTGGACACTTGCTTATTTATTAAAAATATCCTGAGTACCAACAAAGGACTCGGGGCCTTTGCTCAAGCTAAAACCTCTCCTGTCCTCCTATAACTTGTTGCCTTGGCCAACTCATTGCTCATCTTTTGGAGTTTGTACTTAATGTCAATTCCTTGTGAAAACTATCCTTTATTCCCACCCCCCAGATAAATATACCAAAGCAAAAAAAGTATGCTTGCTATGTATACACAGCTTCAAGGCAAATTCTCTTGCTTCCTATTCCATCCAGTTTCAGATATTTATATGTAACCTTATGCGGAAATACTGGAGCCATACCTGACCCTAGAGTTTCTCAGGTGGACTTCATTTCATCACAAGGAAATTAAAGTCTTCTCAATAACCTTTAGGAAAAGTTTTCTTGCATACTGCATTAGTTAACAACTGCTTCATTTAGATACTTAATTAAAACTCAGAAGTCTATATGTCAGCTGGGCTTACTCATGAGCTTTGGTGATCTGGAGGTTGGGTTAGGTGACCCTGCTGTTGGGTAGGCTGGGCTTGCTCACATACTTGGCTCTAAAATGGCTAAGGGAAGCCTTCATTTGGACAACTGGGCTCTTTTTTCCCAGAGTCTCTAATCTTCTAATAGGCTAGCATATGCTTATTCACAGGCTGGGGATAGGGTTCTGGGAGAGAGTGGAAATGTGCAAGAGGTTAATGCATAGGCTTGGAACTTGTGTGCTCTCACTTTTGTCCCATTTTTATTAGCCCAAAAATTAACTCTAGAATCAAGGGATGGGAATTCACTCTACCACTTAATGGGAGGAGCTACACTGTAACAATTCAAAGGGCTTAGAAGCAGGCAGGGTTGAAAAATCGAGGTACTCAATTCCTATCTGTGGGTGTGGATAGAGCTGAATGTCCTGTGCTATATGGATCATGAGGGCACGGGGGTATCTTATTTATGCCAAAAACCACTGTCAAGAGATTGTAATAAAACTGAGAAAACAGGTTCCTTCCAACCACAGAATGAACTTCCTTGCTATATTAATTTCCTAAGCTGCTATAGCAAATTACCATGAACACAAGAGATTTTAAAAAGGTAAATTTATTTTCCCACAGTTCTGGAGGATAGAATCCTGGAATCTTCCTCTTCTGTCTCTTTTAAGTATATCTGTCATTGAATTTAGGGCCCACCCAGATAATTCAGGATGGTATTCTAATTCCAGAATCTTTAACTAATTATATCTGCAAAATAAAGTACTATTCACAGGTTCTGGGATTAGGAATAGACATACATTTTCAGAAGTCACTATTCAGGCCATTGTTGCCTAGTATCTGGCTCCACTCAAAATATGCACATCATTTCCACATGCAAAATACATTCACCTCATCTCAAGATCCTTGAAAGTCTCAGCTCATTATAGGCATCAACTCAGATTTAATTTCTCATTGTATAGCATTAACTCAAAAGTCAAAAATCACATCTAAATCATGTCTGGATGAGACTCATTATGATCCATGATGGGACAAAATTCCACTCTTATCTGTGGACCTGTGAAATGAGAAGCCACAAGTTACCTGCTTCCAAAACCCAATGGTGGGACACACATAGAGTGTAAGAGTTAGAGACATTACCATTCCAAAAAAGAGAAAATGGAAGGAATAAAAGAGTCACCAGTCCCAAGCAATTTTAAAGTCCAGAGGGAAAACTCCATTAGGTTTCAAGTCTGAGAATAACCTTCTATGGCTCAAGGTTCTCTGCTCCGGGCCAGGGGCTCTGCCCTGCAGGCCTGTGGCAGCTCAGCTGGCTTCTGCACCTGCTCAACTCAGTAGGCCTGTGCTTCTCAATCTATCAACCTCTTCAAGTCATTTTACATTTTGGTTTTGTTTTATTTGAAGACTAGCACAGACTGAGCACTATAAAGTAGCTCTATCAGCTTGTTTCTTTTCTATAGACTTTTGTGAGTCCAACAGACCACTTTCACTTTGTCCTGTCTCTGTCTCCTTCAAGATTCCCCTTCAGTTATCAGTGTTTCTGCTGATACAACACTCTCAAAAATCTTTCAGGTCTTCTGTGTACGTCACAGGATCCACACCATTAGACAAGAGGATTCCCAACACATCTTTCCTGGAAAACCTCATCTCTGTTACTGGATTCTGCTGAGATGATTATATGTGTGAGTCACATGCCCAATCTCCTCAGCAAAAGATTGTTCAGACACACCCCTGGCCTTCTCTCCAGGACATTTTCCTAACAGCAAATCTCCCAAGTTTAGCATCTTTTGCAATCAGAATATGCTGAGAGTTTCCCAAATAAGAGCTTGCTCCTTTTTACTTAACAGTTTCTTCCTTAATTTATCTCCTTCCCCTTGCACTTTACTATAAGCATTAAGAAGAAAACAAGCCACACCTTCAACCCTTAGCTTGGAAAACTCCTCCACAAGTAGTCAAGTTCATCCCTTAAAAGTTTATGTTCTACAGATTTAATGTAATCTCCATCAAGATTCCAACAGCATTTTTCACAGAACTAGAATAAACAATCCTGATATTTGCATGGAACCACAAAAGACCCTGAATAGCCAAAGCAATCTTGAAAAAGAAACAAAACTGGAGGTATCATAATTCTAGACTTCAAGTTACATTACAAAGTAGTAGTAATTAAAACAGTATGATACTGGCATAAAAACGGACACTTAAATCAATGGAATAGAATAGAAAACTCAAATGGTCAGTTAATTTTTGACAAAGGAGGAATGAATATGCAAAGGGAAGAAGTCTCTTCAACAAATGGTGTTGGGAAGACTGGACAGCTACATGCAAAAGCACCAAACTGGACCACTTATCTTATACCATACACAAAAACAAACTCAAAATGGATCTGAGACCTAAATGTGAGACCTGAAACCACAAAAATCCATGAAGAGAGCATAGGCAATAATTTTCCTGACATCAGTCATAGCAACATTTTTCTAGATATGTCTCTTGAAACAAGGGGAACAAAAGCAAAAATAAACTATTGAGACTACATCAAAATAAAAAGTTTCTGCACAACAAAGGAAACAATCAACAAAACTAAAAGACAACCTACTGAATGGTAGAGGATATTTTCAAATGACACATCCAATAAAGGGTTAGCACCCAAAAATATAAAGAACTGATACATCTCAAAACCCAAAAAACAACTAATCCAATTAAAGTGGTCAGAAGACATGAACAGACATTTATCCAAAGAAGTCATACAGGTGGCCAACAGGCACACAAAGAGATGTTCAACATCATTCATCAGGGAAATGCAAATTGAAACAACAAAAGTACCTCACACCTGTCAGAATGACTAAATTCAAAAATACAAGAAGCAATGTATTGAAAAGGATGTGGAGAAAAAGGAACCCTCCTGCACTAGTAGGAATGCAAACTGGTGCAGCCACTGTGGAAAACAGTATGAAGGTTCCTCAAAAAATTAAAAATAGAACTGCCATAAAATCCAGTAATCACACTACTGGGTATTTGCCCCCAAAATACAAAAATACTGACTCAAAGGGATACATGCATCCCTATGTTTATTATAACATACGCTACAATAAACAAACTATAGAAGCAGCTCAAGTGTCCATTGATAGATAAATGGATAAAGATGTGGTACACATACACACACACACACACACACACACACACACACAGGAATATTATTAGGCCATAAAAAATGAAATTCTGCAGTTTGCAACAACATGGATAGACCTAGAAAGCATAATGTTAAGCAAAGTAACAGAGAAAGACAAGCACCATACAATCTCAGTCATATGTGCAATTCAAGAAACAAAAAACAATGAGCAAAGAAAAATAGACAAACCAAGAAATAGACTTGTAGCTATAGAGTACAAACATGGTTATGAGAGAGGAGGTGAGTCAGGGTGGGGGGAGGATAAGTGATAGGGATTAAATAATATACTTATCATGATGAAAGAAAAAAATCTATGTTCTACACAAGTATAGAACACAAGTCAGCCATGTTTTCTGTTACAATATAACAAGGATTGCCTTTTTCCCAATTTCCAATAACATGTTCCTTATTTTCTTCTTAGCCCTCACTAAAGACTATCTTTAACATCCAGATTTCTTCCAATAGTCTATACAAGGCAATTGATTTATTTTATCATGCATCTCGAGGTTTTTTCCAACCTGTACCCATTATCCAATTTCAAAGCCACTTCTGCCTTTTAGGTGTTCATTTATATTTACAGCACCCCATTTCAAAATCTGTATCTATTTTCTACAGTTGCTTAACAAATTACCACAAAGTAGATGGTTTCAAACTACAGAAATGTATTCTCTGATGGTTCTGGAGACTAGAAATTCAAAATCTAGTAGGATCATACTTCCTCTGGGGATCTTGGGGAAAATCCATTTCTTGCCTCTTCCAGCCTCTGGTGGCTTGAAGCATTT
Source organism: Taxidea taxus jeffersonii (assembly GCA_003697995.1). Lineage (NCBI taxonomy): Eukaryota > Metazoa > Chordata > Mammalia > Carnivora > Mustelidae > Taxidea > Taxidea taxus. The sequence continues at coordinate 94,431 of RCUC01157049.1, read as the reverse complement.
CTTAACTTGTAGTCACATCACTCCAATCTCTGTCTCCATGGTCACAGTTGTCATTAGATTTAGAGCCTATTACGATAATTCCCTCATCTCAGATTCCTTAGATTAATTACATTTGCAAAAATCCCTTTTCCAAATAATTTGACACAAGTTCTGAGGACGAGCATATGGGCATAGCTTTTTCAGGGCCACCAACCAGTCCACTCCACTGTCATCACCTCATTATTGTAGCTAATTCAGTTGTGAGGCTAGTAACAGCTCTGGTCATATGTGCCCCAGTCCTCACTAATCCATGTGAACTTATTTTTAGTTATCTACTATTATATTACAAAGCAACCCACAACTTAATGTCTTAAATTAAACTACCTAATGATTCTGGGAGTTGACTACGTAGGTCTATTTCACTTCATGTCAGCTGGGGCACTAGGATGGTTAGAAAAATCCAAATGACCTAACTCTTATGGGTGCCAGTTGTACTAGCTATTAGCTGAAGTTCAAACAGGTCTATGGCTGGGGACCACAGTTCTCCACTCCGTGGGCCTCTCCTTGTGGTTGTTTGGGCTTCCTTATAGCATGGTGACTTGATTTCCAACATGGAGCATCTCAAAAGGAAAGAAGGATAAGTTGACAGTTCTTTGAAGGCCTGGGCTTAGAAATATTAGACTAATTATGACAGAATTCTATCAGTCAGAATACTCAGAATACCAACCCATATTTAAAAGGAGGAGAAACAAACTTCAGTTCTCAATGGAAGTACATCATGAGCATACAGAAATGGGAGTAAATGTTGACAACTATCGTTGGAGGCCAGTTACCACAGCCTTCCTTCCTTTACCCCACCAGCAGATCTACCATGAGTATTTCACAAGCATGTCTGGCTGAAGGGGTAAATGACCGCTGAAATCTAGCCCATGCTCCACTTGCCAGACCAAATATTGGCTAGAGCAAGGCTATTTCCATTTACAGAAAAGCATGCTTTTCCCACATTTTCCCTATGGAATAATGGTAGCTTTGTCCACCAACAGACCCAGCAGTTAGCACTGTAGCTTCCAGTATGATTACTCAACAAAACCAAGATTTTGTATTTGAACCGAAAGTATATTGATCTTAAAGTTGGAAGTCCTTTATTTGAGACTGACACCTGCTAGTTACTAGCTAAGTTGACCTAGACAAGTCACTCAACTCTCTACAATTGAGTTTCTTCATCTGCATAATAGAGATAATAATTATTGCCCTTTATCACCCTCACAGCATGGTAAGGGTCAAGTGATAATACATGTAAGACTACTGTGGAAAATACAGGCTACCGTGTAAATTTAAGTCTTCATCCAGAAAGTATGCTCACTCCTACCTAGTTTTGCAGATACCAATCCCCTATCTTCACTTGGGAATTAGAGTACAAAGGGCCCTGAAACACTGGCCCACAGAAATCTCTCTAACTAGAGGAAATTAGTATGAATAAGGTACCTTGTATGATGAAAAGAACTTCTCACTGGAACAAAGATCATCAGATATTATCACTTCTATACCTCATTTGCCAGGTCCTCTCAACTATGGAACATGAGGAGCTAAGTAGGAACTAAGTCCTAGTTCCTAGAGTATTCTATATTTATTTTCCAAACCCTCCAGGAGGAAAGAATACCACCTGCCCACTTTAAATGAGTGCAGTGCATATTGAAAACACAAGGCACTAGGTAAATGATAGATAATTACCAAGCACACATTGACATTATGTAAAACACTCTGGCATTTTTCTGTGCTGCGATCCATTGAACTGTATCACTCTGATGACCAAATAATGAATTACAGTCCATTTATGAATGCTCTGTGTGTTTAATGCTAACCTTCTGCTATGTCTCCTCAGTACCTTGACCATGACAACAAGTGCGCACACAAGGTGGGTGTGACTGAATCAGATTTCTCATTTTTATAGTTAATGAATATGCTTTTCAGGCTGATGCATCCAAGAATAGTTTTTATACCCAAGTTTGACACGCAGAAAGGATTTATCTGCAGAGTTGCCTTGTTACACGTTTGTGGTAGAATGAATTCAGTGTCAATACATAGCTATAGGTACTCTTGGGAGTAGGGACAGGATCCATCTGTTGTCCTGCATCATATTAATGCTACACAATAGGACTTTTATGCTGTAGAGTTGAAATTATTATAACTTATAGTTGATAAAAAGCTGTTACTTACTACATGCCAAAGTCTGTGACAAGTGCATGATACATATTTACTTACTTAGCCCTCACTCTAAACCCTGTAAGGTAGGTTTCTCTATCCATGTTTTATAGATGAGGAATTGGAGGTAAGAGTTCACCTAGCCTGTCCAGTGTCACTCAGGATAATAAGTGTTGGAACTGGGGTTCAAATCTGGGCCATATTACATCCAAATCCCAGGCTCTTATATGGCACTGACTTCCAGGAAATAATGTTAGTTTTTCCAGTAAGCTTCTTATGGATTTCCAAACTCCACAGTCTTTGGACTAAAGGAAGTAACAAGTCCCATTCAGTTCTATCACTCCACACCTCGTCTCTAGAGGTGAAGTTCTGGGTTTTACCTCTCATCTGAATTTTAGTGATTCCATATGACTTAGACTTTCCAAACTCAAAACTGCAAAAAAATTCTTCAGAGAAGCAGAGAATGTCTCAAACATGCTAGCCCATTTGAATAGTCTAAACAAAGACTAAACAAGCCCATTTTGAGGCCAGACTCAGTAGTGTATAATATCCCAGAACAAACAAATTCAACTCTAAAAGCACTGGCAAGTTGATGCTAATTTTACTAATTTTTTTTTAAAGATTCTATTTATTTATTTGACAGAGAGAGATCACAGGTAGGCAGAGAGGCAGGCAGAGAGAGAGAGAGGAGGAAGTAGGCTCCCCGCCGGCAGAGAGCCCGATGCGCGGCTCAATTCCAGGGTCCCAAGATCATGACTTGAGCCAAAGGTAGAGGCCTAATCCACTGAGCCACCCAGGCACCCCTAATTTTACTAATTTTTTATGGGACGGAGAGAATTCACATCGCACACCAAATGGCCATAACTTAGAAGAACAATTGTATTAGACATCTTTTTTCCCCTCAGAGTTCTCTCTCCTCTATCATCCAGTTTCTGACTTGCTTCTCCCCCTTTCTCTAGTCCCTTCAAGTGTCCTTTTCTCAATTTAGTTCTTCCCTCAGTTTGAGTACCCAATTCAGTAAAATAAGGCCATGTTAAAAAGGAGAGTTGGCTACATAATAATTTTGATTTCTTCCTTCTCACGTAAGTTAGTAATGATGTCAAGATATTCCAGAAGGGACATTCACATTTTGGGGGTGCATCCTATATATTTAGTTAATTTCTTGTAAGTAAAAGAACTGAAAATTAAAATTCAAGATTAATGTTACTGTTCTCCTTTTTATGTCGAATAGAATTGAGTCTCAGCAAAGGTAATCTATTTGTCCATGTCTACACAGTTAATAAAGTTACAGAACCAGATCAGGGCTCCAGTCCACATAAATTTTGCTTATTCCTGACTGATTGGCTTCACCCAGAGTCCCCTGTAGCTTCTCAAAATATTAACTGACTAAATGTATACTCGATATAGATGAATTTATACCTGCCCAGGGTATTGCAATCAAGACCATCACTTCTGTAACTAAGTGAGCACTTAAGGACAATAAGAAAAACTGCAGTCACAAGGGATGAACTGTGTGTCACTGATGTATACAAACTCCTTTGAAAGAAACCAGAAGCCAGAATTTCAAGAGGAAATAATTAAAACACATTTTACATTCCCAGAATAAAATAAAACAACATAGTCCTAATTCTCAAAGTGTCTGAGGCAAACCAATTATCTTTGGCTTTAACCCATTACTGACAACAGACCAGTTCTGTTTCCCTTCTTGGGACACTGCCATGAGAGTTTTAAAACTTAATAAGATAGTGTGGCAAAGAATGTTACCTGTTCCTCGGTTCTGGTTTCCTTTTCTTTCTGGAAACACAGAGAGGCGATAGTGCTCAGTGCCCTTTGTGATTGGATTCTGGCCAACAGGATATGGGCAGCAGGGATATCTGCCATTTCCAGGTCTAACCCATGGACATCTCCCATACAGTCTTCTACATTCCTGCACTTTCTTAGATTTCTTGCAAGAGCCATAGGATGGAGATAACTTAAATCCCTGAATATCTCAGTGTGGGTTCCCCTGAAGACAAATGACTCAGGTTTAAGACAGTGACCCAGAAAGCAGGATGAGGAAGCAGAGATAGTGAGATAGTGGATGAAGGAAGTTATTTAAAGACTGAGTTATTCAGATCATTGACGTGAGCAAAAGGAGAGTATTTCCTGGTATTTCCTGAGAGGCCTGCAAACTGCCCCCCAGGATTATCTGCCCAAAGATTGGGAGGTGGGAGCACCTGGGCATTAGCTCTCATCTGCCAACCTCCCCTCAGCAAAAGGCTGCCTTCTAGGGTATTAATCCCGCTGCTGTTTTGAGCTGCACAAGTCTGGACTAGAGGGAGCTCCCACACCGTCCTGAGAACGGAGTGCAAGGATCCTCAGGGACAGAATGAGGACAAAGAACCCGGTACAATGCTGGAGGTGAAATGCTGCCAGCAAGAATCACTCATACCTGTCATAGTTGGCAAAAAGAAGCAAAGCCCAAAGGTTGTAGGCTGGGGGCCATGATGTATCTGCTAAAGGGCAGTGGAGCAGAGCTCTCCCTCCCCACCAACCCACCCACACTGAACTACGATGTGAGTGAAAAATAAGCTTTTACTCGCAAGTCTAAATTTTATGGCCTTTGTTTCATTTTGCTTTGTTTTATTGAAGTGTCTAGGTTACCCTGATTAATACAGATGGAAGAGCAGACAATCCAGAACCTATCTAGTTTTTGATTTCGTCTTAGCCATGATGGATATTTAATCATCATTATTAGTTAAGTGATAGATATTCAGCTACATTAGAGACAAACCATGATAAAGTAAAAATTAGTTTCCTAAACCTCATTAGAAATTGAAAATGCAATATAAATTTTAATTAGGCTGAAATTTTCATCTTTTAAATAATCAAGATTTTCAAATAATCATATTCACAATATTGAAAGGGTGACAAAATAATTCTATATGATAATCATTGGAAATATGAATAATTTTCCTATTCATTAATTTGTATCAATAATACATACCAAGTATATTCTAAAAATTCCTAAGTTTATATTCTTAGATTCTCAAGCTTCTAATTAATTTACTTACTTGGGTCTTGTCTTACCCAAGAAAGTATTCAAAATTACTACTTTGAGCCTTCCAGAAAGCATTTCCTAAGGAAATAGTCAAATTCAGACAAAGATTTAAGGCACAAGGAAATAATGCCTCATTACTTATAATAGCATACAATTGGAAGTGAACTGAATGTCCAACAATTGGAGATTCATTAAATTATGGCATATCCATATAACAGACTATTTTGTGTTTATCATAATTCATGCCTTCAAAAATATTTAATGTCCTCAGGAAGTGTTCATGCATAATGTTAAATGAAAAAAAGATACAAATTTGATATGCAATACAGTATGTAACACCAAATATCCATACATAAATTAACAACTGGAGAAGAATATATTGAAACATTAACACTTTATCAACATTTCAACAATATGCCTGCTAGCAATAGGATTATGGCTAATTTTAATTTTATTGCTTTGCTTTCTCTATTTCCTAAATTTGCTATTATGAGTATATATTTCCTTTACTATTGTAAAGTTATTAAAATGTTTTAAATTGCATTTTCCAAGTACATTTTATATAGAATGATGGGTCTGCTTTGGGTGCAGTGCAGGTGTACTAGAAGAGTTGTCCTGAGACACATGGAGCCTTTTGTTAGCAAACTTTATAACTGGTAGACAAGATTGTGTAGGGCATGTTATATATAGCACTTAATTAGGGCAAAAGTGCTGAAATAGGAATGTTATCATGCCACTCCATGGCTAAAAATTCCACAGCTCCTTTGACCCCTGCCTTCAGAATAAAGCTCCAACCCCTTAGCATGGCACAGAGGCCTTTTCTAATCCAGCCCTTGCTTGTCTCAACAGATGACCTCTCGTCCTATCCACAGGTACCTTCTCTCTAGCCACAGTGATTTCCTGGAAGTTTGGAAGTACATGGTGCTGCCTCTGTTCTCAGTGCCTTCAGACAGCTCACAGTTCCTGCTGGGAGTTAAGGGACTCAGCCCACTATTGCCCCCTGGGAAGCCTCCCAGATTTCTCTACCCAGAGGACAACAGTGAAGAGAATTTATCCATCAATTCCCATCTTCTTTTGGTTAAGGATTGCCCCTGAGGCATTAACTCTGTTACACATCTGAAGTACATACATACTAGAGCTGCCTCTCCTCCCCCTGAATCCCTTTGACTTATTTCTGTTTACCGTTCCAGATTCATTTCACAGTTTCTTTAGCAAGACTCCCCTGATTGCCCTCCATACCAAACTCTTAGAGCCACCTCAGGTACCCCTACTCCAAACTCCCTAGCATTATGCTCTCCTGTAACAAAAACAGCATTGATCACCATCCGGTCATTATGCCTCCTGTAGCTGAGCCTTCTCCCACTACTGGTGCCAAAGGAGAGGAAGCATATTTTTTTCTTCCATTTCCATACTTCTACCTGTATTCTGTACCCGTGCATGATCTGGCAATAGTGGGCATTTAATAGATAAATGTCAATTGATTGAATGCAGCATATAGTGATGTTCTTTTAACAAAGCATAAGCATGCGGTAAGGTCCCTTACACTGTCTTCAGATGTCAATGGAATCATTGTTCTCCTGTGCCATATCTCTGCAACCTCTACTCCTATGCCAGTTCTCACTAAGGTTTCTGATAAGCTGCAGAAAGCAGTGCTATTTAAAAGCCCGTATCAGGGGCGCCTGGGTGGCTCAGTGGTTTAAAGCCTCTGCCTTCAGCTCAGGTCCTGAGATCCAGCCCCGCATCGGGCTCTCTGCTCAGTGGGGAGCCTGCTTCCCTTCCTCTCTGCCTGCCTCTCTGCCTACTTGTGATCTCTGTCTGTCAAATAAATAAATAAATAAATAAATAAATAAATAAATAAAAAATAAATTAAATCTTTAAAAGCCCATATCACCTGTTATTTGTGTGTAAGAAGACATACCAAACCCAAAGAGAACTTACACAGTATAGCATGTCATGGTAATAAATTATTCCAATTCTGCCCCCCTTCCTAGCTTTACAGTTGTTCACGTGTCCTTCCTGTCAGCCTAAATTTGTTTTCTCAGTTGGACCCCATCTGACCTCATCATTAAAGATTCTTTTAAATCCCCAAATCCTCAGTTCTGACTTTTAGAGAATACTTTCTTCTTTTTTAACCTGTTGGCCTGCCTAAAATCCGCAAATAGTCTGATTCACTTTATCTTCCTCAATATGTTTTACACATTGCATTTTATTTTATTAGAAATGCCAAGGGGTACTTTCTGTCACATTAATTTTTTATTTGTACAATAGCACAAACAACAAAATATACATAATGATACTGGTGTTTTACCAACAGTTAGTTATTCAGTCATATTCTCAGGAAAACTTAAGTACCACTGTCAAGATTCTTAATGGGGTTGTCCTGTTTCCCTATTCCACCACACAGAACTTGATCTCTCTGATACATAGATACTTTAAAAATTTTTAAAGAATATAAATTTGAAGGGACAATAAGTGAATAGCTTTTCTGCTATACCCACAGGTGTCAGTCTGACTCTAGGGTCTGATTGTACCATATTTTAAGTTGTGTATTTGGTTAACTCATGCTTCTTCTATATAGACAGAGTCTTGTCTAGCACAGTTGTCCCTAATCTCAGATAGCTTATAGGTAGTACCTTATGACTTACAGGGAACAATCGGAAGTATCAAATGGCCTCAAGATTCCTTGAGCAAATCATCAGAATTGGAACCACTGAATACTATTGATTTTCTTAAGCCATTAAACATTCTTTTCTCATAAGCAAATGAATACAAAATATATTCTGTAGTGTAAGCCAGAAGTCAGCAAAGTTTTTCTGTTACAGAACCAAATAGTAAATATTTTAGGCTTTGTGGGCCATGTGGTCTATCTCAACTACTCAACTCTACCGCTGTTGTGCAAAAGCTGCTACAGACACGATATAAACAAATGGGAGGGGCTGTGCTCCAGTCAAACTTCATCCGTAAAAACAGATGGGGGGCCACATTCAGCCCAAAGGTTGTAGTCTGCCTATCCCTTGTCTAGATAAAAAAGTATTATTCTGAAAAATCTAAAAAGTTCAAAGGAAGACTACTCCTTTCCCTAATTAAGCTCTTACTTATCAGGACAATAGTGTGACTAATTCTTTTATGAAAGCCAAAGGACAAAATTGACTCCCTTCTCTAAGATAGGTTCATCACCAAAATGCAGCACTGAGGCAGCTTGACTCTTACAGAGTCCTCCTGACTGAGCTCCAGGTTTTGTTTGGTTTTCAGCAATAATCAGTAACTCAGAGCAAAGTGTATGCTAAGTAAGGAAATCTAATTACGTTCAATAATCAGAATCTGTATATTTTGATTAAAAGTAACAGGAAAAATCTAATTTCATTTCCTAATGTGATACACAAAGACAAACTTCCTGTGTCAGAGACTCCCTGGTAATCCTGCTGGAAGGCTCCAATTTGACATCTGCTTGAAGGAGGAGATAATCTTCTTGGAAAAACACAACTGGCAGATTTCGTATCTGCCCACATCTACTTTCTTTTGTCCAGGTAATTTCTTGATGAAACTGGATTTATACTGATTACAAGTTTATAAAGTATATTTTTCAGAGAAATCAGAATAAGGGTTACCATGCAATCTTATAAGGAAAAAAAAATCGATTCCCTATTCAGGGTTTAGTTTCAACTGCAGAAAAGAAAATTAAACTATGATTCAGAGGACCTGGAGTACATGTAATAGTTATTACCAAGGGACTGAAGACCAGTGATAATGTAGTGTTTCAAGACTTAGTCACCCAGAAGTAAATGCAACCATTGATGCGTTCCCTCATTGAGCAGTTCCTCTATGCCAGATGCTTCCACTTGTAGAAATTCATTGACATCATTCCTGCTTATGATCTTTTCAGGTCAATGGTAAGGAAGAACTGATCTTGTAGATCAACTCACACTCAAAACCAGTTTTCAGGCATAGCTTATTTTAGACAGAAATAATGCATTTGACTCTATTAGCATTGTTAGGTCTTGGATTTGTGTTCTAAGCTAGGGGCTTTTAACCTTTTTGTGCTGTGGACCTCTTTGGTAGTCTACTGATGACTATGGATCCCTTATCAGAATAAGGTTATTAAGTTCATAAAGTAGAATACATAAAGTACATGTGTGTGCAAAGGAAAACCAAATCGTCAAGGTTTTTTAACCTCTCTTCTCTGCCATCTCTACTTCTTTTTCTCTGTTTCTTCAAGTCCTTATCATTCCTCCTCTTGGCTCTCTGAGTAACCAGAGGTTGGGGAGCCAAAAAGCAAACTCTGAAAGCCAAGAGCCTCTATCTTTCTAAGATTCCAGGCAGCTTTGGAGTAAATCTGCCAGTAACAGAGGAATGCTAATGATCTATCTAGCTAAGAAAACAGTCAACTTACCCATGATTCACCTCATCCATGACATGGGATGTGCCTACCCAGTTTAGACAGTAGGCATCATTTTCTGACTTTAGTAACCACATCCCCTACGCAGGGAATCCTACACATTATTCAAATCTCAGCTTAGTTAATTCACCACTTCTTCTGGGAACTTGCACTGACTCCCAGGATTCTGGGCAAGGTTATCATACTTTGCATGCCAACTACACACTGAGTACCAGAGAATTCACCAAGCCATATAATAATTTCCTATTAACATGTGAACATGTCTATCACCAACACTGGCATCTTTATAGTGCCTGGTACAAAACTCTGAATACATAGGGACTCAAAAGAATATTTGTTGGAAAAAAATTCTAACAAGGCAGGCCCACCATCAGCTCTTTGTTATTGTTCTTTGCTGTTATACCAAACCTAGATGGTCTCCAAGAAAGCTCTGTAATGTGGGTAGCATAAGACATAAAACAGCTCTTTAGGATAAGACAGGTTTCAAATTAATGATTAAGTTGCAAAATTTCGAGTTGAATCCCCAAGATTTTCCTTTGTAGTATGTTATAACCAGTAATTGTCCTTATGCTAAAGGTGGAGTATAAGATTTCAAGTACCCAAAAATCCAAATGAAAATGAGTCCATATACTCACTAAAAGACATGTTAGAATATTCGTGTCAGTACTACTCATAATAGCCCCAAACTAGACACCACCCAGTTGGCCAATAAAGGTAGACTGCATGAATAAAATATGATATATTCATGTAGCAGAATGCTAGAGACCCATGAGAATAAAGAAACTACATGCAAAGACATGGATGAATCTCACAATACAATTTTGAGAGAAAGAAGCCAGCAAAAAATGTACATACTAGACGAGTACAATAAAATTGGTTGACTTGGGAATTCTTTTTTTCAACAAATGGTACTAGGACAACTAGATACCACATGCAAAAGAAAAAATTTGGACTCCTACCTCATAGTACATGTAAATTATATCAAAATGGATTAAAGATCAAAATAAATGCATAAATATTCATGATCTTAGATTAAGCAGTTTTTATGTGTGATATCAAAGGCACAACAACTTGTATCTAGAATACATAATGAGCTATTATAACTCAGTAATAAAAAGACAACCCAAATAAAAAGTGGTCAAAGTGTCTGAATAGACAATTCTCCAAAAAAGATAACCACAAAAGGTCAATAAGAACTCTAAAAGATGTTCAGCATCATTAGGTGTCAAGGAGATACAAATCAAAGCAACAATGAGATACCATTTCACACCCAATAAGATGGCTATAACTGAAAAGACAGACAACAGCAAGTGTGGACAAGGATATGGAGAAATCAGAATTCTTATACATGGTCAGTGGGAATGTAAAATGCTGCCCCTGCTTTAGAAAACAGTTTGGTAGTTCCTCAAAAATGTTCCCATTTCATCCAGCAATTCTGCTCCTAACTGCCTAGAAGTAGGTAGCTCTTCCTACCCCAGAGAAATGAAAATGTATGTCCACACAAAAACTTGTACCTGAATATTTACAGCAACATTATTCATAACATCCAAAATATGGAAACCACCCAAACATTCACTTGCAAATGAATACATAAAATGTGATATATTCATGCAGTGGAATATTATGAAGCAATAAAAAGAAATGAAGCATTGATACATACTATAATATGAATGAACCTTGCAAACATTATGCTGAACAAAGGAAGCCAGTCTCACAGAACACATATTGTACGATTCCCTTTATATGAAATGTCCAGAAAAGGCAAATGTATAGAGACAGAGAATAGATTATTGGTTACCTAGGCTAGGGACAGGAGTAGAAGAGGATGTTGAAGTGTAATGTTTAAAGAGTATGAGGTTTCTTTTTGGAATAATGAAAATGTTCTAAAATTGAATTCTTTGAATATACTAAAAGCCATTGTATTGATTACTTTAAATCGGTGAATCATATGGTATGTGAATTTTATCTCAATAATGCTGTTATTAAAATAGATGAAACTAATGCAGCATGTTAAAAATCGAGAGAGTAGTTATCCCTGAGAGAGATGGCTTGAAGGGCACTCAAGGGAGGCCTCTGGGAAGACAGAGATGATGTATTTCTTGATCTGAGTCCTTGTTAAAAAGTTACTTGAGTATATTTATTTTGTGAAAATTCATTGAGCTGTATGCTAATCATTTATGTGCCTTTTATTGTCCATGTTTTAATTTAATATTTAACCTGAATATTAACCTGAAAATTTTTTTTAAAAACCTAGTTGGATGTAGCAGGCTGGAAAATATTCCCCCAAACTGTTTACATCTTAAGCCCTGGGAATTTTGAATGTCTTATCTTATACAGCAAAAGGAATTTTAGGTTGCAGATGGAATTACAGTTGTTAATGAGCTGATCTCAATATAGGGAGATAATCCTGGATTATTTGTATGACCTAAATGTAATCACAAGGTTCTTAAAATTGGAGGAGGGAAGCAGAAGAAAGGTCAGAGTGATGTGATATGTGAGAACTCAACTAGCCAATCCTGACTTTGAAGATGGAAGAAGGGGCCACAAGTCCAGGAAAACAGAAGGCTCCAGAAACTGGATAAGGCACAGAAATGATCCTACCCGGAGCCTTAAAGAAAGTAATGTAGCCCTATAAACACCTTGAATTTTAGTCCAGTGAGACCCATGCCAGATTTCTGACCTTCAGAACTACAAGATAATAAATTTCTACTTTTTAAGCCACAAAATTTATAATTTGTTTTGGCACAAAAAAACTGAGAGACATCAGTTTCTGAATACCTATTTAAACAGAATTGAGTCGATTTTTTTTTTTTTTTTTTTAGGATACACTTTAGGCAACATGGAAGAATTCTGGAACAAAAATCCCCCTAACCAGGCAGAATAATCTTGCATGTAGGCACAAACCTAGTACAGGTGCTAAAATCTCATGTGTCTATGACCAGGGACAGCAGATCCCTGTAAAGAAGAGTGGAGGACTAATGGGTGCCCAGATGACCCAAACCCTGGCAGGTGGCCAGCTTAATGATGCTTTGAGAAGATCAGTCTGGATAGCTATTAAAAGTAGTGACAATGAGAAAGAGAACTGAGTGGGAAAGTCTTGGAAGTTTTCAGCCTTCCATCTTATGACATCTGGTCGTGCTGTGGTCCGTAAATTTGTGAAAGTTTCAAAGCTTGACTGCCTGACACAATGTTAAGGTGACAGCCAAATTCTGTGGTCCAAAACCACAGAAAGCCTAACTGAAAGGAAAATGCGACAGATAACTCTTGGAGCACAAGTAAATTAAAAAGTTTATTCTAGTTTCACTTCCCATGAAACTAATGACTTAAGTCGAAAATAGTTAGCAAGTACAAAATGAGTCTGAAAGTATGGCAAGAAAAGGCACTAAGATCGCAGTCATGAAAATGATTCTGTTATCACAGTCTTGAATATAATCAAGCAATGCCCCTCAAACCCTAAAACTTAGAAAACGTGACCTCTGTACCATTACCTTTCTCTTTAAAATAGGAAATATTCAAGTTACCCAATAGAGTAAAACTTCTTTCATTCTCTTTCGCCCACAGAACCCAAAAAGAAAACGTGTGAGTGCAGGCATGGGTTTGGCCTCCTCCTTGATTTTAATAGTTCTGACATTTTACCCAGAAATTACATGGGATCCTATCTAATAATCTCAGTCTTAGGACAAATAATACTGTTTCTGCCCCTTCCAGATTAGAATACTCCTTTTCGTACTATGAGTGTATTCTCCTAGCTGAAGACATAGTACTCAACTGTAAAATCAATTTCTAGATTCAGAGAGTAACACTGATTCCTAATGTTACCTAATGCTTCTGTGATTCCATAAGAGAACAATTCAGTTTCTGAGGCTCTGGGCAGATATCAGAGCAAAGGTCCTGGAATCATAAACATTCCATCAGGGTCAAATCCCAAAACTGAAAAGAGGAAAGAAAGGCCTCTGTGCTCCTTCCCGAAGCTCATCAGAGTCTTTTCTTGCTTGGTCTGGGGGATGGAAATTGCCTCCTTCTGTGTACTCTTTAATTTTCTATCGTTATATTCAACATGAAGAGGGACCTGAGAAGGTTAACTGAAGAAGGTTAACCCACACACAATATGCATTACCCATTGCCCTTTTCTGATTTCAAATTAAGTATATAATTAGTAAAAAAGGAAATCCATGCCTTCTGGTGATGAAAAATTAGGAAATCAATAGGTGGTTGCCTCTGCAGAGACTCAGGGGAGTTTGGGGTCTTTAGTTGAAGCTGACAGTTCTAACATCTGAATGGCAACAAGGTATCCTCTTCAGGCCTCAAAGCACTGAGCAGATGCCCCACTTCTGGGCTGGCTGGCTCTGAAGATTTGCAAAGAGAAATGAAAAGACTAAATTGATCTGAAAAAATGTAGGTAACAGTGTAGAAGCAATAAAATTGCTTTTAATACTGTCAGAAAGCTTCAAAAACAAAAGATTTGTATGCAGTTCTTAAAATATTAAAATGAAGAGATACTGCTTTCTCCTCCTCCCCTCCTCCCAAACTGCTACAGAAGATGCATTCCTTCCAGCATTGTCTACTGCTTCAAATGCCATGTTTTAGAAGTTGTTATGTGGCTGCCCTCTTAGGTGTTGGAGGATATATAACACTTTTTACCCTTAATTGTGTGTTGCCTTGATTTTATGGCCTGCTCGCACAACCCAGCATTCTTTTAGTGCTGTTTGGGGGATGGATTCATTTATTGATGTACGGAGCTTTCTGTGTTCACAAACTCCTGCATAGGGGGCCTTGAATCAGCCTTTCTGTGTAAATTTTTTTTTCCCCACCTTTGGTGACACTATCCTTTTCTAAACACTAGTAACCCACAGCCAACTGAAGAAATAAACAGTCAGGTTCCCATATTTGTATTGCGTCTATTCCCAGCCTTGTAAGGTGCTGTGTAGCACACAATTTCAGTACTACGTAAATAAACCACTGTTGTATTCATTCGCTTAGGTTTATGCACAGTAAAATCCCAGAATTGTTTTGTTCCATTCCAAGCTTCAATGATTGCTTTTAGAGAAATACACTCTTTAATTAGCACCACTGGATTATCCCCCCCAAGACAGATGTAATGCCTTATGTAGCAATTAGTATTTTGGAATTGTGTTATAATTTCTGCAATACAAAATTAACCTAGATTGAGATCACAGGTGTTCTTTTGAGATATTTTTAACCTGGTTTCTTTAAAGCAAAACACAACTGCTATTCCTTTTTTCTTTCAAAAAGTCTAACGGGAAGGTCTCCTCCTTCAGATCTAGCAAAGTGTTTAAAAGCAGGGGCTTTGGAGGGAGCTGGACTTAGATTCTACTCTGAGCTCATTCTGCATGATCTGTCTGGGCCTCGATTTCACTGCTTATAAAAGAGGATTATTCATCCCTACATTTTAAGGTTGTCAAGAGGATTGGATGTATTAGACTTTGCCCCTAGCCTGACTCATACTTCTCCTCAGTTCTCAGACTTGTCTAGGAAACCTTTAATGATCCTCAACCCTGAACCAGGTTCTCCACTTATGTACCCCCATTAGACATTTTATTTCCTTTATCATATTGCTCTGTATTTTTTGTACACATGTCTGATTCCCACCACT
Source organism: Taxidea taxus jeffersonii (assembly GCA_003697995.1). Classification (NCBI taxonomy): domain Eukaryota; kingdom Metazoa; phylum Chordata; class Mammalia; order Carnivora; family Mustelidae; genus Taxidea; species Taxidea taxus. Next base: position 79,200 of record RCUC01157049.1, on the reverse strand, counting down.
TTCTCCTCACCATCCCACACACTGCTGACTACAAACTTACTGAGAGCTGAACGAGATCTGTATTTTTACACCTTGTGATAGTTATTGACGCTATTCACCAAATACGTCCATTTACTTGTCCTTCTGGGCACATGATGGCATTGTACTTCCTGACACCTTGTGTGTGGAGTGGGCCTGTGTGACCATTTGATCAGTGAATTGTCAAAAGGAATAATGGAGTCACTTCTAGGACAGAGTATTTAGTTGCTAGTTTGATTCACTTTTTCCTTTGGTAGATGGCAACACTCAAGGTGTTGGTTATCTGATGACTCAAGATGGTCAGCCTGAGGGACTTCAATGAGCAGGGCCCTGGTTCATGATGGACACACAGAATGAACAACAAATAAACCTATGTTGATTTAGGCTACTGAGATTTTGAGGTTGTTATTGTTGCATAACTCAGCCCATCCTGGACACACAGATGTACTCCCAGTCCTGGACACAGTGACTAGCCATGATAGGTTCTTCATAAACTCCTAGTACACAGCATTTTTCATCAAACATAGTGCTACTAACCAGAGGATATTCTCATTAGCATTGTTCATGATACAGCATGATACGTGTGTTTTCCTTGCCTCCTATAATCATTATCTGTACAAAATGTGTTCTGTGACCTGCCTTCAATCTTACGGAAACAGATCACACTGGATAAGAAGTTGTGCCTAAGACAGTTATAAATGAACCTCTAACTGCCTCTGTTGATATAAGCTAATATTTCCTAATCTTTATGTAGTATAAGGGCACCTCCTGGCCAAAGTTAAGAAATGAATTCACTAGTGTCATTAATAAGAGCTGAATAATGCATTTCCTTCAAAACCCCAACCTGTCATAGGTATATAAATATTTTTTTCTCTATTGCCTATTGATTCGAGGACCCTCATGAGTCTTTAAGCTCCTTGAGTACTTGAGGTTTTTGAAGAGTATAATATTATTGTTAATTATAGAAACAGTGATTTTTTTTCTTACTCCTGTTTCAAATGTTTTAGAGACCAACAGTTGGGTAGATAGATGGAGCACTACCTCCATGCATGAGACCTTTGGATTATCGTCCTGTAAGGATGGCCAGGTGAGGGAAGAAAGTGAAGAAAATAAAAGAGAAGGAATGAAAACAAAAACAAAAGTTCAGGAAGACAGAGAGAACACATTAGCTTCAGAATAAAACAATACATACATATAAAAATAATGGCTTGGGGAAGCCAAAACAGCAGTAAATTCGTTAATGAAATTATTAATCAAGTGAGCAGTGAGATGGAGAAGGAAATGAGACATACCCTTTAAAACTGAACTATGTTGAAGGCTTCAGTTCATTATAACCAAATAGATCAGACAAGTAAAGTACAGAAAAGAAAACCATATGACCTAAGGGCCGGGTCTCAAAGACAGAACAGAGGAAAGAGATGGGAAGTATTATAACAATTCATATTAATAACCCATTTAGAATAGTAATTAAGGCAAAGATGGAAATATTTTTGCATGCGCTGTATTGAGAATTTCCTTTATTATTTGGTTTGACCGGTGTAAACCTAACCCCTGGCTGTAGGTACCCCTCCACAACACCACCACCTAACACCCAGGGTTCTGGAATTATAAAATACACCTTTGTTATTTTATACTGAAAATGAGTTTTTTGCCTATGATCTTGGAATTCTTGAAGTTCATTTTCTGCTGACAGACCTAAATTCTAGCTCAACTAAAGAATCAATTGAGAAAGTAGGATACAATGAGGACCCCACACATAACATTTGGCTGTTATAGCTTGTTTCTTGATTTGGGCCACTTTTTAAAGATTCACATGCAGTTAGAGAGAAATAATACCACCAAGATATTTGGGAAATACTCAGACTCATGCAACTAACCAGGAGATTGAGGAAGATGAAGAGAAACAAGACAAGCCAAGGATGGCAACAGTTAAGTATGTTCCCCTTGAGGTGTTCCAAGAAGGGAAGTTGTTCAGCCATAGAACAAAGACAGCTCATCTTCATGCATGACTATTCTTGAATAGACCCGAGCATTTTTCAAAATCTTTGAAAGAACTTCAAAGAGAAGGAAGAAAATTTCTTAGAAAATGCAGTCACATTGAGTCAGAAAATGTATGAAGCTGGGATAGAACTGAGGAAGGTTTTAATGCCACACAAAAGATGGTTGAAATGAAAGTACTGAGCAGAACAACCAGTCTCAAGCCCTAACTGGTAGAAATGATAAATGATTAATTAGGTTGGCTCAACCATCCATATTTATTATTTTTAACAAGAAACTAAAACAAATTATCAATGTCTTTTTTTTCAAAATTGTAGTTCTACATAATATATCCAGTATATGTATATATGCATAAATCCAATACATATGTATACACATATAAATATGTATTCACATAATATATACATATACATATATGTTGTATACATATGGTTATATATACACACACATGTGTGGTTTGTGTATATAAGTGCATACATACACGTATATATGTATATATACATGCATACATATATGTGTGATTTGTGTATATTTGTGTGTGGGTTTTTTTTCCCCCAAATAGAAGAGAGCTGTTCAAAGAGTTGTTCTTCCAGGACTCTGAATAACTTATTTTACCAGGAAAGAAACATTCTGGAAACAGTTAAATTTAGAATTCATAAAAGTTGACTTGGGGATATAAGCTTCCTGCAGGCAAGGACGTTTGGGAGTTGGTACGGGCTAGGTGCACAAAAACTGAATAACTGAACTACAAATTTATAAAGGGAAGGGCTCATAGTTATAAGCTGTGTGTGTGTGTGTGTGTGTGCACGCCTGTGTGTGTAGTACAGAATTTCAGTGATTTCAGAAGCCTTTCTTTGCTATTTTTATTATCTTCTAGAAAAAAAAAACACACAGCTGTCATATTTCTAGATTAAAAGGGAAAACTCTACCCCAACAAAGAGAGGAGAAAAATCATGGGTTCAAAACTCTGCAGTATCAGTAAAGCCCAGAGATGTAGTTTCTGATGCCTGCAACTATATTGTTTCATTCCTCCTCTGCTCCCTCCCGGCACTAGACCTGCTGTGTAACCTCCCTGAACTTGACTTCTCATCTGTAAAGTAAAATTGGTGACCTTCACACCCTTCATCTCCACAACAGCCACAGAGAGAAATGTCAAAAGAAGGAATTAGATGGAAAGGGGCTCAGAACTCAGGGCTGAGCAAGCTGAGTCTATAGCATTCACTCCACGCAAAACCTACCAACTGTGACTGTCAGGTAGGATGTTAAAGGTTATGGAGCCACATCACACATAAAATATTGGATGGGGGGGGAGGCAAACGCACACAAGAGGCAAAAGAAAGACCTCACAAAAATATCAGAAGGGAACTCCTTGTTCTACCCTTTTGAGTGTAAGGCAAAGTACTTCTGGTCTAAAGGAATAAAAAGATGGATCTAATATCATTTCTGCAATAAGATGTTAAGGGACATCAGCTACATTTGTGGATAATAAAATGGGGCCAGTTAGTGGATGATGTGCCACAATATGCCGCTGGCACTCTTGTTAGAGAGATCACACCCTGAGGGATGGACAAGGTGAAATCAGAATCACAGTCAGGGGGTCGGGGATCCATCGTGGTGGGCCTCAAAGGGGAGCATGGATTCTAGACATGCAGATGGGGTCTAAGGATGCCATTTCAGGCAGAATGGACAGAATGAGAAAAGGCAATAGATTGCAGATACCCTTGCCCTGTGCTGAGAGTAGTGCGTGATTTATCAGCTCTTTTGGAACTCATTTGCCGTCTGTGAATGGAACAGGCAGAGATAAGGCTAGAAAAGCAGGTCAGGGCTTATTGTGGATGATCTCAATGCTGAGGTAATTAATTTATTTTTAATTGGTAAGGAGAAATCAAGCCATTGAAAGTTCTCGCTGACAAACTCTAGTCCTTATGCCAGTAACTACACTCAGAGTAATATACCTGGGACCTATCTACATTAGTTTTGTCTATATTATTATCTTGAACCACTCACAACCAAAAATGTGAAATTTAGAATTAGCCAAGGGTGATGTGTGATGGTAGTATCCTAGGCTGTGAAAATAAATCTGTGGAATAGGAACCTAGATACACATCAAGGTTTTTTTTTTTAATGGATTAATTTCCATTGCAAATCGATATGTGTTACAGTATTACTGTTCTGCTAAATTCTACAAGTCACTTTAATATAAGAGAAACTAATAGACCCCGGTTGACTGTGGAGGAGCAAATTGGCAAAGGGAGTGGCAATGTTACAGGTGTGTCGTCTTTTCCTCCCCCATGTGAGAAGGTACAATTACACTGATAAATGAATGAAAGAAAAGAATGAATGACTTGCCCAGAAAGATAAACCAAATGTTAATTTTATGTATTTTAAGATGTATGAGGCTTGTAAAGTGTTTTCATTTTCTCCAAATAGAGCTCTTAAAGTCAGACTTAGGAGGGTGAATTCCAAAGCTGCTTAGAGCACTGATGCCCTCATGTGGGAAAAAAATGGTCAACACAAATTTCAACCTCTAAGAAGTATAAGACACCTGGGGAAATTCTACATAACACTACAGGAAGGAATGGATGGCTCATAAAATGGTTATCACTATACATTTAGAATTTCCTTGTCCTCATTAATGTTCTTTAGACATCTTTGTTTCGGACTAGACGCTGCTAGGAATCAGCCAGAAAAACATGGGGTGGCAGTATGTAATTTTTCTTGTAACAACTGTAAGACTTTTTCGGCTAATTTCCAGTTAATATAAAAATACATTGAAGCTTCTGAAAAAACAGTACTAAATATGTAACTTGAGGTCCTCTATTCATTCTGTCTGATATCATCAGTTCCAAGATGCTGATTTACTGATGTAGGACTAGATATAAACACAAAAGTGCTACAAACCTCAAGCTAAGCCACACCCCAAAGTTTCTGTAGCCTTATATCCCGGGAGAAAAATCCACTTGCAATTAAGAAAATTCACCCTAAAACTCAGCCTGTTCTCCTTACTGTGCAAAAGTACTCCTCTGATTTGCTTCACTGGAGTATATTCACAGTTAGAACCTGGAAGAAAATGGGGCCGCCAAGAAGCCCAGCAAGGGGCAGCCGGAAGAGTAGGCGGAAACTCAGAATATATCTAGTCACCCCACTTTGTTATAGATATTCAACCAGTCATATTCCTCAGAATGGAAAGATCTAGAATATCATACCAACTTTTCAGGCAGACACTGTTTCCCCTAGGCCAGTGCTCACAGACTGACGTAACTTCGAAAGGGTCACTGAAGAAGGTATACAGCCAAGGGCCAGTTCACTATCTGAAGCCCCGTTGCAGCCACTACAAGGAATACATCATCTTTGTTTTGGTGACAGGGTTGTAAGGCCACATATTCAATTGTGAGATATCGGTGTTGTCAGTTTTCCTTTCCTGTATCCTTTCCCCCTGCTTCATCATCTCTCTTCTTTTCTATTATTTATCTATTCCCCTCACCATATAAAACACACTACCCATCGATTCCAAACTGGTATGAGGAGAACAGAGTGTTTTATTGCACTGTATACTCATTGGCCAATTATTAACAGATGTCAGCAGCTCTGTGTTGAGAAGGATTCTGAGGCTGTGTCTAGGCTCATTTGGAAAATGTATGGGAACTGAAAATAATGCCTTTCATGTTTTTGTGTTTGTGCCTTTGAGGGGTAGGTCACAGAAGGGCCAGTGCAGAATTAACACAGTTTAGGTTTTCTTCCTCTCCTATACACATGTTAGGCCCCCTGAATTCCTTAGCATTCTCTGGTGATACCTGAATCTTTCTGCTTTCTAGGGTCTTCTTTTCCCTTAAATGATCAACTCCTATTGGCGCTTCAGGACTTGGCCAAAATGACTTGCATCAGCTATTCCTTCCTCTTTATAAAGTTTATAAAGTGGTTTTAGCTCAAAATATGCAGAACTGTTGACATAAATATGCCAGGAAGTCGTATGCCATTTGACAGTGGGAACTTTGTTTAATGCAAGTTTTTATCTACGGAGCCTAGAGAAGTGTTCACTGAGTAATAGAGACCAGCTCTTCCACGAATGAAGGAATTGAATGGAAGAGATAGAGGTGTTGTCTCTCCTAGGAGTCAGTGCTACTCTGCTTAGTATCTGAGGAGCCAGTTTCGCTTCCTATGAAAGGGATTTCAAGCTTCAAAGAGAGGGTGGGGTAGCATCAGGAAAGAAGCATCTTCTCCACTTTCCCCATACTCACCAGGTACAATACTCTAGCCCCTTGATCAAAGCAAGACTTGGTCTTTCATTTTTATTTTCTTCAAGTTTCTGGTGAGCCTTTGTGTTTGCACGAACTCATTTCTGTGTGTCACATTTGCCTCTTTGCCCTCAGATCCATTCTCTGCCTTCCCCTGCTCTGGTCTGAACTCTAGGGGTCTGATACTGAGAAATGGTATTTTGCATTGTGCTCAGCCAATGGCAGGCACTTTCAGGAGATATATGCAGAGGAGAAAGGAAATGCCGGGGTATTTCTCTCTTTCTTTTCCTCTCTCCTCTGGGCAACCTATCCAGTGGTGTCTTGAGTCCCCTCCACAGCCCTTGCTTCTGCTGAACAATGCCCCTTGGTGTTTCCAGCTCCCCCTGGTACCAGCTAGGATAACACCATTGCCTTTCTCTTCGTCGTCCCATCTCTAGCAGTTCAAACAATTCCCTGTAGTTGCTAATCCCTCCTGTTGGCTCTTTCATCAGTTCTAACTCTTTTGCTACTAATTCCCCATATTAAAGTCCATTTAATAAACTACGTGGTGTAGATTCTGTTTTTCTGACACTGACTGATGCCCTGTGCTAGAGCTGTCCATACTTGCCTTGAAATGGTGTATATCTTCTTCCAATCAAATGGGAACATGGAGCATTATCGTATTTGCCATTCACTATGCAGAGTGGATCAGAGCAGGACTGCAGAAACATAGCAAGAGGTACGTCAGAGGGAAGGGCACACTGAGAATTCTGTCCAGAGTCTTTATTAGGTAGCGGACCAAGGGGAAAAAAATAAAAGGATGTAATTTGTGATAGGCTTTAGGACTAAGACGCAAGGAAACTATTTACAAATACAAATACGTATTTATAAAATATCTTCCCATGCCCTCTACGACAAGTAGGGGAGAGCTTCATTCATGCAGAAACCCAGTGTCCCATCCTCCTGCTACAACTTTAGAAACCACTGGCTAATTGCTACACAAATCAGATCAAATGGGGAAGGAGCTCCAGAAACATCCCAGGTCTTCCTCACGTTGTTGTAGAGAGCCGTGAAGCACGCCACAAATTGAGGAAGGAAATCCTTTGTGAGTCTCACATTTACCTGCCTATCTTCAGACCCCGGGGCAGAGATCCCCTCGACTGCAGGTGGGACAGGGCAGAGCCCATTGCTGCAAGACCCATGGAGAAAAACCAGCTACAAGTTTCTGCCAACCCCCATCTCAGCTGGTGGTTAAGACCCAGAGGGAAGAAGAAAAAACCCACAGCAGACTGCCTGTGCCCTGTTTTATTCCTCACAATTGGGTTTTCAGCTGAAGGGTGGGGCCTGGAAATGAATGTAATTTGCGGCTGCATACCAGAGGTGACTGAAAAGCTCAAGCACAAAATGAAAAGCTCCAAAGCTTTGGGGCCTCATTCCAAGTCAAATCATTACCGAAACTGCCAACCGATTCAGAAGCTGTGGACCAGAGTAAATCAGTACGACAGAAATGTCTTTTTCTTTTGAATAAAATTTCAACATCCCAGTCCACAAGGTTTATTTTTCTTGTTTAATTATGTTATCATTATTTCTTATATAAATTGTAAGCATTTTTATCCGAAGATTCATTCTCTCATTATCAAACCAACACCTTTTCTCTTCTATTTTTGAAATTACTTTTGGTTCACCATTGGTCCTTGTTTTTTTTTTTTTTTTCAGACACACCATGTATATATAAGTTGGATTTTTGCATTTTTCTTTATAATCTATAATTTCCTCTGAAATTTCTTGTATTTCTTGATCTTTTTCCTGCTTATCTTTCAGATTTCCTTAGCTTGTTCTCACTTGGCTGACTTAGATTTCTGGCGTATAGATCCTTTTACTGCTTCTTACTCATTTTTAAGTTCTGTGATGGCGTTCCCTTTATAACTTATTCTGCTGCCTTTTTGCTATAGGAGTTTTCATATGTGTCTTTCTCATTATTTTCTGATTGGCCATCTTTGAAGGAATTATATTTTTGGTGGATCTGCTATTTGCTATCGAAAATCTAACAAACAGGAAAATAAGGATTTTTTTCAAGTTGATATACTTCAAAAAAGAGCCATTAACAGCAAAAATAAGGGAAGGATGTTAGCTATGATCAACATCACTTCACATATTTCTACAATTGCTAGCCAATACAATTTGTTGAAGAAATTATTTAATTTTAGAAAAGAGAACACAAGGATTACATTGTTTTCAAATTACAATATTATATGCATAGAAACCCCCTAAACAAGCATCCAAAAAAGTAATACAGACAGAATTTGATAAGATGCCCAATTATAAAAAGATTATATAATCACTATGTATCACTTCCCAACATATTGAAAATACCCAAGTAGTTATGAGAAGGATCATTCATTATTCAATCAGAATTTAATAGTGGGTGAAAGGAAAAGAAAACCTCTAAATAGTAATGAGAATTTGTTGACTCAGAAATCCAAAATGTCCAGAGGTAGAGCAGGCTTTATATGCTCATTTCAATGTGATGACACAGTGTTAAGAGTTATCCTATTTCTGTTAGTCTCCCCTTTTCTTTTATGTCCTGCAGGAAAGATCATCTCTCATATAATGCTAGGCTAAAGTCCTGGGTTTCTGTCTCATTGTGACCTTAGGTCACAAACCTATCAACATTATGATGAAGGGTATTCCAAGTATTAACTGGCTTTCGCCTAGATTACGTAGCCTCCTGAACCAATCATTGTAGTAATGGGATGGAATTAACCACCTTTGGAGTTGGAAATCGGCGCAATCCCAACCAAACCTGCTCATTCAAAATGGAGTAGGGGGAAAGGCAACCACAGGGGGCACCTGCCTGGTACAGTCAGAAGAGCATGGGTCTCTTGGTCTCGGGGTCATGATTTGGGGCTCATTTTGGATGTAGAGATTACCAAAAGTATAAACTTTATAAAAAAAGAAAAGGCAACCACCGTTGACAATGATGATGATCACATAATGAAGATGACGGTATGATGATAATGTTGATGATGTTGACAGTACCAACAACAGCTGAATCTACTGCGCATTTAACAGGGGCCGTCACTTCGCTAACCTCATTCTTCTCAGATATAAATGCATTAACCTTATTTGGTTCCTCTGTAAATTAAATAATACTAAAGAGCTTATTACATAATAATAAATTATTATCATGATAGGAATAGTAATAGGACAAGGAATAATAGTGATAATATTAGTGGCAGTGATAGGATGGGGTAGGTAGGTAGGTGCTGTTGTTCTAATTTTATTGGTGAGTGAACTGACACTTAAAGAATTTACCTAAATGTTTTAACATAAGTGAGGTTACATTAGTTTAAGATAAGTTGCAGAGCTAAAATTTTACCCCTAATGTGTCTCACTCAAAAGTTAGTCGTGAGGGGCGCCTGGGTGGCTCAGTGGGTTAAAGCCTCTGCCTTTGGCACAGGTCATGATCTCAGGGTCCTGGGATCGAGCCCTGCATCGGGCTCTCTGCTGAGCAGAGAGCCCGCTTCCTCCTCTCTCTCTCTCTGCCTACTTGTGATCTCTCTGTCAAATAAATAAATAAAATCTTAAAAAAAAAAAAAGTCCTGAAAGGAATATACAGGATTTATATATGAAAAAAAATTAAGAAACAAAAGAATACCAGAATAGTTGGAAAGTTATACCCTATCCTTGAAAAGGAATACCGTATATTTAGAAGATTAAAATACCATTTTGCTACAGTCACAGTGAAATTCCCAGTGGGAGTGTGTGTGTGTGTGTGTGCATGTATGTGTCTGGTGGTGTTTTTGCTTTGTGTTGTGCTTTGTGACCATAATGTTCACAGATTATTCCATATATTTCTTTATATGCCCAACTGTCCTCCACTTAGGCAGGACTAGGTGACTGGGTCTAGAATGTGCTGTCCCGTGTCAGAGCTACTAGTGAAGGGCCAAAGTAACTCCATTTTGAGGCAGTAGCCATTCTGTTGTTTACATTAAACTGTGAGTGTCCAGTCTGCTTATCAAGGCCCAAACTGCTCTGGCCGCTCCCTGCAACTTTAACGGCCCTGGCCCACCCTGGTAATCAGCAGAGCAACAGCAACCACTACTCCCACCCTGGTAATCAGTAGAGCAACAGCAACCACAACTTTCCCGCCCTGGTACAAACAACTTTCAAAAATATCCCCTGGACAAAGTAGCCAATCCCCCGTCGGTAACCGCTAGTTCTGCTTCTGTACTTCCTGCTTGCTAAAGCGCGCGCTCCCTGAGACCAATCAGGTCATGCCAAATACCCTTTTCAAGTGTCAACCGATCAGCCCCACTCTACCTTGTTTGTACATGCCTATAAAAACCTTGCATTTCATTTCTTTTGATGGCTGCATAGTATTCCATCGTATATATATACCACATCTTCTTTATCCATTCATCTGTTGATGGACATCTAGGTTCTTTCCATAACTTGGCTATTGTGGACATTGCTGCTATAAACATTTGGGTACACGTGCCCCTTTGGATCACTACGTTTGTATCTTTAGGGTAAATACCCAGTAGTGCAATTGCTGGGTCATAAGGTAGATCTATTTTCAATTTTTGGGGGAACCTCCATGCTGTTTTCCAGAGTGGTTGCACCAGCTTGCATTCCCACCAACACTGGAGGAGGGTTCCCCTTTCTCCACATCCTCGCCAGCATCTGTCATTTCCTGACTTGTTCATTTGCGACGACATGGATGGAACTAGAGCGTATTATGCTTAGCGAAATAAGTCAACTGGAGAAAGACAACTGTCACATGATCTCCCTGATATGAGGAAGTGGAGATGCAACGGGGGTGGGAGTTAAGGGGGTAGGAAAATAAGAAATGAAACAAGATGGGATCGGGAGGGAGACAAACCAAAAGAGACTCTTAATGTCATAAAACAAACTGAGGGGGGGTGGGGGGAAGAGGGGTTGGGAGAGGGTGGTGGGGTTACATTATATGTTTAAATAAAGCTTAAATAAAGTTAAAAAAAAAAACCTTGCATTTACTCACCTCGGGGCCTCTCAGCGTCACCGCTTGCGAGTGCGCAGAGGACCGGGTTCGAACCTGCAATAAACGACCCTTGCCGCTTGGCTTTGACTCACGTCTCTGGTGGCCTCTTTGGGGAATTCTCGTGACTCCAGGCCTAACACTAGCCACGCATGATTATATAACTTATATAGTTAACTTATTTTTTCCCCAAAACTTAAAATTTAGTTCCTCAGTCATATTAACCACATTTCAAGTGCTCACATTTCATTAGTTATAAATGGCTAATGGCTACCGTATTGAACAGTACAGATTACAGAACACTTCCACTATCATAGAAAGTTCTATCGGACAGTGGCATTCTGGACAACGCGCTGGGAGTGGGGACGACGTGGATCTCTGCAGCGCACACACAATCCTCCCGCTGCTCTCCCTCCCCTCAGGTGACTGGGAGCTGAGGTAGTATAGCTATGAAGTGTTGGACCCGCAGCCAGCCAGCGGCCTGGGTAACTCTGCGGAGCAAATCCTTTCCCTTGCCCCACTCACACCACCCCACGTGGGACATATATTCTGAGTAAGAAATGAATTTCTGCTGTGTTAGCTCACGGAGATTTGGAGGTTGTTTGCCACCCTAGTTAAACTGCCTACTCATGACTAGAACGAAGGTGGCACGTGCTAGCGACAGATATTCTGAGGAGGATGGGATACCTGACAAAGAGAGTCTAAAATGCAAATGTAAAATAAGCATAAGAAATCACTTAGTAAAACTCTGGAAAAGGTAAAAAGCAAGCTTGTGATATTTGAGACATTAAAATCTACTATAAAGTTACGACAATTGAGAGAGTGCAGGAACAGGCAGACAGATCAATGAAAGAGAAGAGATGTGAGAATAAATTAAAATACAGTGTGAAATAAAGGTCTCATTTCTAATTACCTGTGTACACTCCTGTCTCCCTGTGGTGCTAGCCAGGGTCTTGGAGTTTGAGGTGGAAGCGCCTTCTCCATTTTTCTCAGAAGGCTTGCCCCTGATACAGAGCCATCTAGCAGCCCGGTCCACTAACCCAATGTGCCTTTCTGATTTTATAATCCCTTGGTCCCATCTTCAATGAAGTTCCTCTCCACCCTGTTTTCTCGTTAATTGTAATTGCCTGAGGCATTCTGCTAACTTATTGTCTGTTAACATTTCAATTCCTCGGAGTCCTACCCATAAGGCCAATCCTCTTATCGCCCTCACAGTTCATATATTTTGAATGAAGATGGAATTTATGCCTCGCTTGGCACAATGCTCTATGAAACTTACAAGCTTGTATTTTACCCGCTTACATCTGCGTCCTTCTGTCTGTGCTTGCTCACCTCTTCCCCATACTGCCGAGACAGTTACTTCATTCCACACAAGTCATGCTCTGCCTTTCATCTCATTAACATTTTATGATATATAAATTTGATCTCTTCTATTTCTTTATTCATGAGCATATAGACCTAATATAATAATGAATATTATATACTAATAGAGTCCCCACTACCAGGTAAAATTATGCTCACAGCCTCAGTGATGATGTTGGTCCTCAACTTCCTTTGGCATATTCTACTCAAATCTGGTATCACCTACAAGTATAATCATATTTTTCAGTCCAAATAATACCTGAAGGTCCACCTGTCTTTACTTTTCCAGTGTTCTATGGGGACAACACAATGGCTAGCCTTCGGGTGAAAAATTTTAGATTTTCACATTCTTTTGTATGGCAAAACAAGCACTAGATATAGCAATTTGAATATTACAAAATAACAAAACACCAGTTATTAGAAGCACAAGGGAGAAAGTATTTTTGTAATCTAGAGAAAGGCCTTTCCACCTGTGACACACAAACACTAAAAACGATAAAGGAAAATATTGCTAAATTTGACTGTATGAACATTAAATGCATGAAGAGCATTAACAAGAACACCAACCCCAAAACTGCTAAACATTTAACACGATTTAGCATAAAAGCTAAGTATTCTGAGTAAAAAATGAGATAAGTTCTTTAATGTAATAAAGTTTAGATACTTTGTGGGAACACTTAGAAAAAAGATGATCACTTTAGTAGAAATTTGGATCAAGGATATAAAGTCAAGTCGTAAAAGAAGATATACAAAGGATGAGAATATATATTCTCTCTCTCCCACCCTCTCTCTCTCTCTCTCTCTCTATATATATATATACATAAACACCCAGGTAATCAAGGAAATGCAAATTTTAAAATGCTAAGACATTATTTCCAGCTTCTCCCATAACACTAAAACTTTCAAAGAAGTACTAAAACCCAGGGTTCAGGGAGGGTGTGGTAAAAAAACAGTCACACTGGTGACAGGTGTAAGATGTAACAACTTTGAGAAGAACAGTATTTAAAATACGTGTTAGGGACGCCTGGGTGGCTCAGTTAGTTAAGCGGCTGCCTTCGGCTCAGGTCATGATCCCAGCGTCCCGGGATCGAGTCCCACATCGGGCTCCTTGCTTGGCAGGGAGCCTGCTCCTCCCTCTGCCTCTGCCTGCCTCTCTGTCTGCCTGTGCTCGCTCTCTCTCTCTCTCTCTCTCTCTGACAAATAAATAAATAAAATCTTTAAAAAAATAAAATAAAATAAAATACGTGTTAAAGTTTTAAAGAGCCTCCCATTTCATACAATAATCATAGTACTTGCAATGTAGGGCAAGGAGATAATCCTTTTATCCAAGCACCTTTTACTCAAGCACCTAAAGTAATGATGCATTTCTATAATCATTGACGTGGAAAAAAGTCCGGTCTTATTACTGAGGAAACAAAAAAGTTGGGTCCTGTTCATATATCTGTGTGTACATGTGAACTCATCTATGTAAAATTACATATTGAAAGCTATGTGTTATAGATAATGCATAAAAAAATGAAAGAAAGCATGTTTATTGAAATAGCAATTATTATCCCTAGTTGGTAGGGTTTCAGATAATTTTTAATATCCCTCTTGTATCTTCCTGAATCATATTTTATTAAAGATTACAGTGTGTCTGTGTCTGTTATAATAAAAAGAATTCATGTAAATAGAAAATTAGAATAAAGACAATTATGAACTCTGTAATAGCAACCGGAAAAATGTTTATGATACTTATGAGGAAAAAAATCACAATGGAGTTGCATCTGCACTATGATTGTGTCTTAAAAATAGGTGAGTTTACTGGCAAGGACTAGAAAAGAATTTAAAAAAAAAGGAGTAAATAATGAATATATTCTTGAGGTGACACAATTGATTTTTCTTATAGAGTTCTCAGCTTTGTTCTATTACTTGCTCAATAAACATTTTAATTAAATTTAAGTGTATTAATAGAATAGGTAGAATGTAAATAAAGGAAGAAAGGCAGATGACTAGCAGGTGCTGCTGGTTTGGTGAGAGAGAAAAGTGATCAGAAGAGAGTTACAAACTGCAGGACATATGGAAGAGATGTGTTAGAGTTATAAAGTATATAACCTCACCCCCAAATCAGTCTTTGGGGAAATTTCTTTCTGGCAATATTTAAAATGGCACTGATATAGAGCTGAAATAGTGGAAGAAAACAGCAACTCACTTTGCACCCTCTATCTAAGCCTCTTGGTCGAAAGTATTTCAACAGCATATGTTCATTTAAATTTGTGTCAACACAAACCTCTTCAACATACCCTTGGTCTCACAGAGCTGCCTGGAAATTAGTTATAACTCACTATGGACTTTTCCATTCTAATTAAGCAAACCCTGCCAGACCAGCCCCTTCATATGTCCATTTCTGGGAACCCTGTTAATGAAATATCCACTGCATGTGCACACATACCTAACAGTGTTATGAATGCCTTATGATCAAAGGCCTCTTGGGATGGAAGGAAGGGCTTCCAGGTCCTCACTGAAGATTATCCTGGGGTTTAACAGACACAGCCTTCAGAGAGGACTTTGTTCCAGACGTAACATATTTTGCATATTTGAAGCTTTTGAGCGTAGGAGAATCTCCGAGAATTAATCAGACAGAATCCCAGCCTCCAGACCCAGAAGGATGCTTCTGGTTTCATGGGGACTGAATGCACAGCCACTGTGAGATGATAGCAAAATGCATTTATCTCTGACAGCTCAGGCTTTTGCCTCCCAACAAGGAGAATCAGGAAATTGCAGAATGTTAGTTAGCTGTGGAAGCTAGAGAGATCACACAGCTGTCACAGCCCTCTGAGCTGCCTCAAGGGCAGCTGCAGGGAAACTTTTTGGAATTTGGGTGAGGGATTGAGGCAAACTGACAGGAGCTTTTGGCCCCCCACTTCTTCCATCAAAGCAAACATAGGTCAGACTTCCCCTAGCACTTGGTCTGAGGTGTGGGGGGAAATTGTGAAAGACACAGAATGGCACCAGAAAATCCCTGGGCATCTTCAGTTAAAAACAAGGTATTGTCTAACACACTGAGTTATCTGATTCTCTGGGGATTCTGGGCCCTGCCTTGTCTTTTCTCTATCTTACAATCTGTAGGTAGCTGAGAACACAGCAAGTGACCCTTGTCCACAGACCTGCAACTTCTGTCCAGGAGGGACAACTGCTCCACTCTCCCCTAAAAAGGATAGTTTTTGCATCTTTTTGTAAATCAGTTTCTACATTCCTCGTTCAACAATAAAAGTGTGGCGATCCAAATTCACTGAAGCAGTTTTAACATCTTACTGGTTCTCTCATTACTTAATGAGTTAAATAGATTCCCTGAGACGTGTTCATTTTGTATTTGTATAAGAGTGACGATTTTACACTTTACAAAAACACTTTAAAATAAAAAAGACAATTTGAAACTGAGTCTGCCCCCAAACCCCACATTTCATATGTGAAGGAACTGAGGCTCACGAGGGTGAAGTGAGGAGCAAAGAAACATCAGCTAAACTTTCCTCACCACAGAAATCCTCCTTAGTAGATGTACATAATGAACATGTAATGGTGTTTGCTCACTCGTGCTGCGGAGAGATGAGTCAATCACACCACCCCATATTTTACACTCACATGAAGGTGGAATTACTAGCGGAAGATGCCGAAATCGCACGGACTGGATTTAATGCCCAACTCTCCTACTTCTGAGCTTGACTCAGGCAAGTCACCTTTTCTTTGCCTCGGCTTCCTTATCTGTAAAGTGGCAATAACAACAGTACTTTCCTCTTAGGACTGGTATACATCAAACTGGAGAATGCTTTGTAAGCTCCCGCCACTATTCCACATAACAGATGTTATCCGCAAATGTTTTACGCTGTTATCATCGACACTCATTGAAGGCAAGGTTTGCTTTTATCATCTTGAAAGGCACTAACATAAAACACAGGGACACCTGGATTTATCCCCGTACGAGTCATTGTGGAAAGTTGTAGCTAAACTAAAGTGTCATACGATGAATTCTATTTTAATGCTATTAAGGCACCTCTTGTTTACAGCAAAGGCTGTGTTAATGCACTTGATGAAATTAAAAAATAATTTTGTAGCACATAGAGCTACCCTCTGATTTATTACTGGATTTTAATAAATACTTTTAAGACAGACCCAACCCACATAGAGGAGTACATTGTTATTGGTCGAGAACACCACTTCGAGGGGTGTCTATGTATGGTTAATCCTATGGACTATGTGGCCAGATAGCCTGGTTCTAATGTAATTTTGGTAAGAATTTAGTAAAATAAAAAATATTATTAGTAATGAAAGTTTAATAATAAGGAATAACATATTCTCAGTTTTACATGCAATTATGATATTTAATCATTCCATATTTGATCTGTATGTTTCTCAACCATTTTACTCAACACTTTAATAGGCCCTCCAAGCATCCACCCCAGTGTTTATACCTAATGGATGTTTAATAAATGTTATTAAATGATCTATAAGCTACTATACATTGTATTTTATGTCCTACTGGGAACATATGCAGCTTTGGCCTGAACATAAGAATGGGAGCTCAGCATTTGGTCCTCCTGTGCACAGGGATGCTTCTTGCTCATTTGTTTTATTCTCTCATTATTGTTCTTCCCTCCAAATTCCCCTTTACTGTGCAGTTTTAGGATGCTCTATAATTAGAAGCCAGCCAGGCATCAGCTACTTCCTCTGGGCAAGTTTGTGCCTTAACACCTCTCAGTGACCTTCCATGCTAATTAAACTACGTGTGAGAATAAAGAACATTGGTACTTAACTGAAATAAAAAGCAATTAAGTGGAAACATTTGGAGATGATTGTATGTTAATAAGAAATCTTAATCAATGTGAATACCCAAGAGACTAACAGATGTACCTTTGAAGAATTCATATTTTCTAATAAAAAAAAATACAAACTTCCCTGTTTCCTAACATGTGCACAAGCTCATAAAAGTCTTTGATTTGTTTCATAGACAGAAGGAAAAAAAATACTGTCTCTTTTATTTTCTTCATAGTTTTCTGGAAATTGCTAAACCATCCCTGAAGCACAGTTTACTTTCTCAAATACAGTAATTGAGAGTACTCTAAATTTTACCCAAGAAAGCTAAATTTGAGTTTCTTATCTTCCCAAACCTTGGAAACACATTAGTAATGTGCACTGTAAGTACAGAAATAAAATGGAACACCTTCCATTAATGAAGGTGTTGATGGGAGGATTAAATGAAGAAAGTTTAGATCAAGGAGTAGTAAACTATAGTCACAGGCCAACTTTGGCACTGCCTCTTTCTGCATAGTCCATCAGGTGGTAATGGTTTTTACATTTTTAAATGTTGTTTTAAAAAACACAGAGAGAAGAATAGGAGATGGGGACCATGTGTGACCCACAAACTCTAAAATATTTACTATCTAGCCCTTAACTGGAAAGACATACCAATCCCTCATTTAGAAATCAATTGGAGGGCACCTAGATGGCTAAGTCTGTTAAGGATGGGACTCTTGATTTCAGCTCAGGTCATGATCTCAGGGTCCTCAGATGGAGCCATGAGTCAGGCTCTGTGCTCAGCAAGGAGTCTGCTTGAGATTCTCTCCCTCTTCCTCTGCCCCTCCCCTGCTCATGCTTTCTCTCTCTCTCTCCCTCAAAAATAAACAAATCTTTAAAAAAAAAAAAAAAGGAACTGGAAATACTAGTGCAACCCACATACATAAAACCATCTTAACTGACAATGAGTTAAAAGTCTGGATTAAGGAAGTTTAAATTTAATTTACTCATTAAATAATGGATTAATCCAATAAATATTTATTTAAATCCAACAATATGCCAAGGAACGTTCACATAGTTAGCTCGTTTACTTCTTACAGATGCCTTAGGAGGTATCGCACCTTAGGAGGTATCGCCTTTCTCCTATGAGGAACTAGAACCAGGACTAGTTAAGGACACTGCCCTATGTCACCCCATGATTGAAGCCGGTATGTTTTTGATTCCCAAGACTAAAAGATTTTCATTGTGTCATACCAGCTTTGTTACTGCAAAGAGCATGCAGGAATGCTTTTAATGGCCACTAGTGTTCAAGAACCTGTTTTGATTAACAAATAAAAACGATCTGAATTAAACATTACATTTTAGAATAAAATGAATGCTTTGGGGGTATTGAAAACAATTTGTTTCTTAAGTAAGACATTTCCCCACAGGTTTTTTGTACTATGAATTATCTTTTCAAATATTCTCCCTCTCCTATTCCCCAGACATGTAGAGTACACCTGAAAGGATTTGGCAAGGTTCAAATTAATACATTTTCTGAATTATCACATCCAAATTAGTGAGGTTATTCATACTGACCACAAGAATTATAGTGCGCTTTGTATAATCCATTCAGGACATACGATCCTGAGTAACTACAACAATACTTCTGACCTATAAGTAAATTTCAGTATCTACAAATATAAAAGAGGATCAGTAACAACCAAAATTCTCTAAGATTTCTGCAATCACTCTGCTAGTTTGCAAACTATGATTTCAGACTGAACAATCTTGGGATTAACTCTCATTCCATTAAATAAAAACTTGTTTGTTGA
This sequence comes from Taxidea taxus jeffersonii, assembly GCA_003697995.1. Lineage (NCBI taxonomy): Eukaryota > Metazoa > Chordata > Mammalia > Carnivora > Mustelidae > Taxidea > Taxidea taxus. Next base: position 60,004 of record RCUC01157049.1, on the reverse strand, counting down.
TAGGAGAAAGTCAGTAGAGTGTTGACAAAGTTTGCTCACATAAATTGAACCTACTGTGTTCCAGACTATAATACCTATAACCTACTGTGTTCCAGACCATGTATTTTGGTTATTTTGGTTATACATGGACCCCCTCAAAAATATTCACAGACCTCTCAAATGACCAAAGAATATGGCGTATGACATCTCTAAAAATAAATCTTATCTAATGTTGACAAAGGGGAATTTTGGTTGGTAAAATGATGCATTATTCTTCTCCACTTTAATTCAAAAAGTTTTTCCCCCTTTTTTTATTAAATTTGATTACCTATTATGTTGTTTATATTCATGTTTTCTATGTGTAGAGTATGCTAGAATTGTGCCAAACAACATGAAGGAAGTCCTTCAGGCCCTCTGGGACCTCAGAATCTACTGCAGGAGGCAAGTAGTATAAAATTTGGTGATTCTAAGATTATATTTTTTTAATGTTATCATCTCAAATTGAGATATGTCATACAGTTCCTGTCAACCAGGCTAAACTCAGGATGTGGTTGTCATTGCCCAGACATGCTCAGCATTTGGTTGTCGTTGTTCATATTGTCATCATTCCAGTCAAATCATGCGCATGGTTGGTGCTAGAAGGAGTGAGTTTAATTACATTTAGAATGTCTTAAAACTATTATGCTGTGTGAGGGACCCCTGGGTGCTCAGTTGGTTAAGCGTCTACCTTTGGCTCTGGTCTTGATCCCAGGATCCTGGGATCGAGCCCTGCATCAGGCTTCCTGCTCACTCAAGGGTCTGCTTCTCCCTCTCCCACCACAGTTCTCTCTCACTCACTCTATCCAATAAATAGACAAAAAAATCTTTAAAAAAAATATTACCCCGTATTATGCCATTAAAATGAAAAACCTCTGAAATGCTTATAAAAATGCACTGCAACTAGACACAAAGTTTACACAGACTAAGCAAATAATTGTTTTTGAGAAAATTCCGTATTTTTTTACAATTCTACATTTTATTATAAAGCAAAAACCAAGTATGTTATGACACTTCTAAAAAAGGAAAATATGCCCCAAAATGTAAATGTGTGTGTGTGTAAAGGATTGCCTATTTTGTACCAGGCAATGCAAATAAGAGTAGGAGACATTGCTAACTCCCTTAAATGAGAGAAATTTCAAAACAACAGGAGGCTTCCTTGACTATTGTTAAGGAATTGTAGAATGCATAGTTTAACTGGAAGTATTTTATTCTTTCTTTCTTCCTGACATATAAAATAACGCTGTGTCTTGGAAATCAATGTCATCTGAAATATGAAATATAGTACTTACAAAACTAGTAAATGGCTATTCAAAACAATCTGTATCAAAACCGAAGTACGGGACTTTGATAGAGGCCTGGGAAAGCTTTCAAATGAAAGTAGAAGCTGTGTTTTGTGGTAAAGACAAGTTGGAATTTAAAAGTGGGAGTAAAGATGAAGGTGTGCTAGGCAAGACAACGATGACAAGCACATATCTGGAATGAGATCAAGTCTGGTTATATCCAGAAGGATATAGACATAGACCGTGTAACACAGACTTAGTAGACTAAGTAGACTTAGTCTATGTTGACACAGACTAACAAAAAATAAAATTTTAAGAGTTGTCACAGGACTAGTCTGGAAGGTTCCTAAAGGTCAGACTGAGGAATTCAAATATATGCCATAGTTAATGGGGATCATATGATTGTTATTTCTCCTTCATTTGGTTAGAATACTGGGCTTTGAATTCTAGATTGGCATATTTTTTTCTTCTAGTAGTTTCAAAAGTATTGTTTCATTATATCCTAACTGCTGTTTTTCTATTGGGAAGTTATCAATACGTTCTCCTTGATGCTTTGGAGGTAATGTAGTTTTCTTTATGTTTATCTTGCTTGATAATTGCAAGACTTTTTTTTTTTTTTTTAGTATTTAAAATTTTATTTTAGAGAGAGAGCATAAGTGTAAGTAGAGGGAGGGGCACAGGGAGAGGGAGAGAGGACCTTGAGCAGGCTCCACACTCAGCATGGAGCCCAAGAGGGGGGCTCAATCCCATGGCCCCAAGATCATGACCTGAGCTGAAATTGAGTCAGACATTTACCTGACTGAGCCACCAGGTGCCCCATATTTGTAGTCTTCTTAAAATGTCAGTTGAAGTCTTTGGCCAGCTTTGGAAAATTATTGACCATTACCTCTATTTCTGCCAAAATCCCTTTCTCTTTTCCCTCTGGGACTCTAATTACATGTAAATTGGACTTTTCACTCTGCCTCACAGGTATTTAACATCTGTTTTATTTTTCCTTCTGCTTTTCCTCTGTGCTTCAGTTTAAATCTTTTGTCATGACCTTTTAGTTCACCTGTGCTGCCTTCTGGTGCTTAACCTGCTTCTTAAATTCATTAAATTCTTAATTGGGGATATTGTATTTTTCAATTCAGCAAGTTCCATTTGATTATTTTGCATAGATTCCAATTCTCCAATAAAATTATTCATCTTCTGTTAGACATCCTAATCATAATTATTCTCAAGTCATTGATAATTCCAATATCTAGTTCACCTGTGAGACCATTTACATTGTCTGTTTTGTTGTTGTTGTTGTTATTGTTCTTATCTTGGCTTTTGCTTGTATAACCCCATTATTTACCAATCCTAGTAGCTTTGGATTGAGTGCTAGACATTATTCATAGCAACTGTAAAAGCTCTGGATGATGTTACCATTTTCCCATCAGAGTTCCATCTTTTCTTTGCTGGACAGAGTAAGGGTGAATTCTCTTAATCCAATCAGGGATTGAGCCAAATTTAGGTTGCACTGCTCTTAGGCAACGCAGAGTATATTTGTGGTTTGCTGATGCTCTTATTCCTAAGAGCTAGTGTGCCAGCCTTTCAGCTGAGAACATGATTGGTTCACCAAGCCCCCAAACCCTGGCAGGCCCTGAGATCTAACATCTGTGTTGTGTGAAATTGAAAATTTCTAATCTACATTTCAGGTATTTTCAGATATAATTTGTAGCACAGTATAGCTTCAGAATTTGGCAAATGTCTCGGGAACCAAACTGGTATGTGTTTGAAAATGCTCAAAGATTCTAGTTTTGTCTTCGGTCATTTTAGATAGCCAAGTGCTATGATTTCTCTGTTCTCCAGAGTGGCCCTTTGCCTGGGCCAATCTTACCGGTTTTCAGCCTCTTGCCATGTCAGTATCTGGTAACAAATTCTGGTGACACTGGTTACAGATTGTTTGCTTACCTCTCTACGACTCACCTCTCTCTGGAATCTTAGATTCTTTAGCCTGGTTTCTTCAAAGGCTCACTGATGCCTTTAAATTCAATATTTTTGCATTTTATTTGCCTTTTCTATTTATTCTTAAAAATATTCTTGTTTGTAGAAAACTAATACATTTTACATAGATACAGATTTCTCAAATCTATAGGTCCTTAAACAAGATTTAATTTATTACTGGTGTAATAAATTAGCTCTTTGCTAGAGAATAAAAGAAAATAAACTGGGAAAGATGGAACAAACCTTGACAAATGTGGTCATGGCAGAAATTGAAAGGAAACTTGGAGCTCTGAGAGCATTGCTTCTACTCTTTATAATACCTCCAAAGCAGATATTCTTGGCCTCACTTTACAGATGAACCAATAAAAAGATTTAGACAGCCCCCAAACCTATACACTATTCTGTATGGCATAGTGTTTAGTCCAAACTGGCTCTGCCATCACTAATCCTCAACTGTTTGACCTGTTGAGTGGAAATAATAATATCTGTTTCATAGAATTATTACGGTCAGTGAGATAAAACCATATGAAGGCACTTCACTAATTATAAAGAAATAAATGTTCTAAAGGAAATTGTAATTTGGTTTATTGGGTATGGTAAGACACATACACACACAGAAATGGCTTCATGGAAGGAAGAAGTTTTTACATAAACAGACCCCAAGCAACTGGAGGCACAGCAGTGTGTGATGCAGGGCCACGTGGGGAAGCACCGAGTTTGGTCAGGAGGCAGAGAGAGTGAAGGGAGAATTTGGGCAAGATCCCTTGTGATGGTTTCTCCAGGAAGGAATGAGTGAGGCTGGGTAAGCAGTTTGGGGACTGGCTATTCTGAATAATTTCAGTGGGCTCTGAGGTGTAGGCTCTGTCCCTAGTTTTCTAGTACCTGGCCCTGGTGTGATTAGGGCAAGTGGACAGAGGTCCAGAGCATGAGACCCAATCAAAGAAGTGCCTGGGGTATGGGCTCTAGATGTTTATTTATATATGAAAAACAAAATCCCAGTGAGTTCCTTGCTATCTCTAAGAACTAGCTAATCCCGAGGGAGGTGGTCCCTCCAGGGTGAGCAAGGCTTCAAGATGTCAAAGCATCAAAATGAAGAAACAAAAGGTTTGGTTAACACAGTTATATAAATAACAGTAGTATTTATCATTCTCAAGCACCAATATTCTGCTAACACTGAACTCATGAAAAATAGTGAAATACTCTAAAATTTTAAAATCCTGCCTGGCCACCAGTTTGATTTTCTAGATGACATGTGTACATAGACCCCTAGCTTCTCATGGAGACTCCCATAGCTCAGGGAAAAAAGGAATCTCTGTGCTCCCTTGAGTAAACATTATAATGGCATCCATGATATTTTAATCATTAATTCCGTGCTGCTTATAAAATCCCTAAAATGTGATGTTGATGGCAATAGTATTTCAATTAATAAATTTAACATTCCAAGTTTATTTTCAAGCAGCTGTTGCTTATTATGTGAATAATTATTTTCTAAGAAAAAAATCATACCAGAAGCATATTTTTTAAATGTACCACATTATACAGACTATCTCCATTGTTTGTTTTTATTGAATTCTCTACCCTGACTATAAACGCATTTGCAATTTGAGCAGTGCTCAACAGTGTTCACACTAACAAATTAGCTTCTTTCTCAAATACAAATGCTTGTGGGGCATTTTTTGCAGTGTGGGAGTCTGTTAGTTTCAGATCTATTTAAAAGAAGTCTCCATGCTGTATAATTTTGTTTTCTTAAAAGGTGGGCAATTAAACTAAACAGTTTCTGAATTCCCTAATTTATTTGTCCAAAACCAAAGTAGGTATCTTAACAATCAACCCCAAAATATAAGGAATTTTATTTATTTTTTACAAAGACAGTATTAGTACGATGTATTCCATAATAAATAAAATTATCCTTTTGGCAGAGGGAAGAGAGGGTGAGCACTGACTAATATCCTTTATTTCCCAAATCCTCCCTTAAAAACTGTATATTGGGGGAAATCATTCTTATCTTGTGTTTCTCCCACATAAAGAAAGTTCACTTAGTGGAACTCCTCGCCTCCTCTGTCCTTTCCTCATTCCACCATCTGGGAGAGGTTGAGGGTCACTACACTGATGGATGCATTTGGAAATAACACCTGGGTATTCAGCTCAGCGCGGCACTGCTCCTTCTTCCTCGTGGTGATGAGTGGACTGGCAGAAAGCAAAAGTCCTCTCTGTTCCTTTGGACCATATATCCCTCCAGGACCAGCCACCTCTACCAGGGAGACCTGCAACCACATGTAATAGGCTGCCTAATTCTGAGTCTATTGATCAAGCTAGTCTGGTCATTATTGGTAATAAAGACGATATTTGGGGGGCGCCTGGGTGGCATAGTTGGTTACACATATGACTCTTGGTTTCTGCTCAGGTTGTGATCTCAGGGTCATGAGATCAAGCCCAGTGTTGGGCTCTGTGCTCAGCATGAAGTCTGCTTGAGATTCTTTCTCCCTCTCCTTCTCCCTCTGTCCCTCCTGGTCCTGCTAGTGCTCTCTCTCCCTCTCCAAAATAAATTTTAAAATCTTAAAAGAAAAATAAAGATGATATTTTGACCTCCATCTTTATTCTGTTATTTCTCAAATTGTTTGGACTCTGGACAGAAGAGATGGATGGCACTGTTCACTTAGAGATTTCCACATTAAAGAATCCAGTATCGGGGCGCCTGGATGGCTCAGTGGGTTAAAGCCTCTACCTTCGGCTCAGGTCATGATCTCAGGTCCTGGGATCGAGCCCCACATCGGGCTCTCTGCTCAGCATTGAGTCTGCTTCCTCCTCTCTCTGCCTGCCTCTCTGCCTACTTGTGATCTCTGTCTGTCAAATAAATAAATAAAATCTTTAAAAAAAAAAAAAAAGAATCCAGTATCACTCCATTTCTATCATACTATAACATTAACACACACTTCTAGTGCCTGTTTCTTCTGTGCCCTGTCACTGAAATATGAACAAGTGATAGAGTTTTATTCCATTTCCTTTCCACTATTAGTTAGCTTGAATAATAGACTACAGATGTCTTGTTATAGCAGTAGTTTCCTATCAGGGGGTCTTAGAAGACCTAGAGCCCCCCAGAGTTTTCAGATGTGCTCTAGAAACTGTGTTGAGTAGGGTATGAGGTTGGGAGGTAGGAATGTTGGAGAAACAAGAGTGAGAAGATCAAGACTCCAGAAATCTCACCCCAGCTTCAGAAAGAACAGTTCAACTCTCATCTGTTTAATACACTGAGTTGCCATAAAAGCAAAAGTTTGAAATTTTCCACTTAAAAATGACAGGTTAAGGGGCACCTGGGTGGCTCAGTGGGTTAAAGCCTCTGCCTTTGGCTCAGGTCATGATCCCAGGGTCCTGGTCGAGCTCTCTGCTCGGCAGGGAGCCTGCTTCCCCCTCTCTGTCTGTCTGCCTCTCTTCCTACTTGTGATCTCTGTCTGTGATATAAATAAATAAAATCTTTTAATAAATAAATAAATTAAAAAAATAAAAATGACAGGTTAAAACCTACTATCTCCTACCATCTTTCTTGACTAGGTAAATATTTAGCAAGACACTGTTACAAATCATTTTATACTTGACAGAAAACTGCTTTCTCTGGAGAATTTTCCCTAATACTTAGTATGGGAACCATAACCTGAGCCATGACACAGTGAAGGGTTCCCTGAAGTCAAGTCGGGGGCTAGCTTGATGGGGACAGAGTACTTCTTAACACAGATGCTCACTCTAAAAGTTCAAAGTTTAGTTACATTTCCTTTGGGTCTTCTTAGATCTTCTGAAGTTTGGTTATGAGAGAACATGGGAACCGGTCTCAGACACCCAGACCGTAATACATAAAGAGATTTATATTGCCCTATACTGGATCCACTGATATATAATAATTATAGGCCAAATGCTAAGTGGAAATCTGAATGACAAAAAACTCAGCAGGAAGATGTTTGCTGTCTGAGCCCTCTCAGAAGTTGCCTTTGCCAGATTCAGAAACCATACATTCTAGTTACCCATCTGCTGGCTAAAAACGGTAGCACATATTTTGTAATCTCCTATAGGTCAGACATTATGTCTTCAATCCTACTATCCTGTGCCACAAACAGCAAACACCCTTTTGGCTTTGTAATGGCAGTTAAAATCATCATGTTTACAAGTTTACTATCTTGTAAACTGAATGAGGCAGTTGGAAAAGAAAAAAAATCAAGTTCCTGGCCAAATATCTCTAGGAAATTAGCTGAAGGAAATGTTAATTACTAGAGACTTTGTCCTAATAGCAAGGAAGGGCTAAGTTCCAAGTAATAATCCACTCATAGCACACAAAACCAATTCCTAAGAATTAAGAAGTATTTTTGCTTTAATTTTTTTAGGAATACTACTCAACAAAAATAAAGCCCAAGCATAGTAGCCCTACATTCAGGACCAGCCATATAATCTACATGGCCTTGTACTAAATGAGAGTAAAGGATTTCTGCCTACACTCACATACATGAGGAAAATCCACAGTAAAAATGCTTTTCACTGCCTTTCACCAGACCTGTTCCTGAAACAGACACGATGAAACTGTTTCCTACCTTGCTTTCTTACTTCCATTTCTAGTGCTTGGGTGAACATTTTCACAATCCTTATCTTAGCCACTGCCAAATTTGCCAAATGCCAAATTTATCCAAAATTTCTATTTTACATAAAAGAATGGTGTCTTTGTTCTCTTCGTGCCAGTCATGAGAACTAGCAACTGAATCACTGGTCAGGGCCAGCCACAAAGCAGTATGGCTCTTTATTTTCATGGACAAGTTGGTAGGTTTGGGGAAGCAGAACTGAAGCAAATCTGAAATGAGCACAACTGTCCTACATGAAAGGGGAGAAGAATCTGATGTGTGAGAAGTAATTCAGGAAAGACAGAGCAAGAAGAGAAGGGAGAGAAGATTCAGGAAGTGAACTTTGAGATGTGCAATAAGATTGTTTTTGTTAATCCTTGTGATTATCAACAAGATCTGTGTGACTGAGCATCTGTGAAATTCACAAGAAAAAAAGTAGAGTGCCACCCTGGATCTCTAGGTCACAGAACAGTGATACTAATGTGAAAAAGGAACCAAACAAAAAAGGAGGATAAGTAGGGAATCTTGAAAGCATGAAGAACCTCAGAAATTAGAATCTTAGAAAGAGGAGTGGGGAATTTGGACTTCCACAGGCTATTGAATTAGGGGACTGGAAATACATATTCTAGTTCTGGGAGCAATGGGTATTCCTGGCAATGAGAGTTTTACTATGTACCAGCCCTCATGGGCACCACTTACCTCTATCAGCTCATGTAACCATCCCAACAACACTATGAAATAGGCATTATTTTGCAGATGATAAAAAATACAAAGAGGTTATGGGATTTTCCCAGGCTCAGTCACTAAGTATTAGGGGTAGGACTAGAAACCAGAGAGTTGGCTTCCAAAACCAAAGACAATGACTATTCTAAAACTCTTATCTTCTATACGGTCCCCTGTGGTCCAGGAAAGAAGATACTACCATTCAGAATTTACAAATATTAAGTACCTTATCCAAGGGAGCTAGTCAGTGGCATAACTGAGATTAAAGAGGATGCAGCTGATTCTACATCCTTGCTTTTCCTCTAACCCCTGTTGGCTCATCTGGACATAGCCCATAAGTTTCAAATTCTAGCTCTGCTCATCACTGTCTATGCAGCCTGAGGAAATCACTTAATCTGCTGGATTCTTAGTTTTCTCATCTGTAATGTTGCAATTATAACTACTTTGAAGAGTAGTTCTAATGGAATATGAAGTAGCACATGTGAGCTGGAATGCATTATGCAAATATAAGGTATATTTACTGCCGTTGTATTGGAATGCAAGGACAGTACTTCCCATGATGCTTTTCACTCTCCCATTGCTCAATATTCGCAAAGGAGAGAAGGAAGAGATCTATCTTTTGAACAATGTTCATTTCAGCCTACGGCTTTTGATTATTCATCCCTCTGAGTGATCTAGTCTCATTATATTCAGTCATTCACTCTAAATGCTTGGCAGGCATCCAAATAGTTATTTGTTCGACTCAATAATCTAAGTTTATTGTCTTAAATAAATCACACCTGACAAATAACTCATGCTTCCAAATGATCTTTAAAAGTGGGTGCTAAAGTGACATTGTCAATTCTAAAAATCATGGATGATTTTAAGGCTTTTAACAAAACAACTTAAAATTCTGACATTTTAATTTATTGCTGTACTGCCTTCTATAACTGTACTTTGATTAGTTTCTACTACTTCCCAAGTAGTAAGTTTCTCGTGTGAAATATAATTTACACCTTTAGAAGAAATCAGCTAGAAATAGTGGAGGCATGAGTAATGTAAATATAAACCTCTTCTTAAAAAGCAAATATTCTGCATTATTTAATTTTCTCATTTTAAAAAATGTTAATGTCAGTAGCCACAAACATACAAAGAGCAGGCTGTATTGAATTTCCACAAAAAGATCCTGCAAACTTATTTGTATAATTTTGGAATCTCACTGAGGAGTGTGAAAAATAAATTTGTTACTCTATGTCATAAAAACAAAAGAGAAGTATACTAATAGTATGGTCCCAAGTATCACCAATGTTGGACTTCAGAAGCTACACAAGAAGAGACAAAGTAATGAAATAATGTCTAATCAATATGTTTGAATAGTGTAAGATTAAAATCATTAAGTAGTCAGGAAATGTTTATCATTTCAATCAAGTCAAAGTTATGTTTTCATGGAGGAAAGTATTGCATGAGTAACTCAGAATGTATCATCAAAACAATTTGTATTCAATATGTGAGTACTTTGCTCTTTATTTGAATGTAAATTCTGGGAGCAACTCAGTTTTGTATATTCATGATATTACAACTAAATAATGAAATGTGCTGAAAAGGTCCAATTAAGGAGAACTGGTAAAATGGGTGCAATTTCTTATTGTTTCTCCCAGGTCACTGCTCAGTATCCTCTGCTATAAAGGAGAGAAAATACGGTATGGTTAATCAGAAGCACTAGCCTAAAAGGAACCTGACTTCTCCCCTAGATTGCTTGTGAACCACTTCTTTACGTGGTCAGAAGACATCAATAAGAAACTTGGCAGGTTAATTTAAACAGTTCTCCCTTCGATCTGTCCTCAAGTAATCATCAACCTTATGCCCAGAAAAGACAGAAAGAAAGCAGATTAAGTAGCAATATAAATACACTGGAAACAAGATATGCTGTAATTTATGTGCCAGCAGATAATTGATAACAGAATGCTTTGTAATTAAATATAATACATCTCATATAAATGCAGGTTTATGTTTCAGTAACTGTATTTCTGGAATACAGTAACTATATACAAAAATAGAGCTCTTAAATTACTTAGAGTGAAACCTATTAACAATATTGAACTTTTCTGTCAGGATTTAAATTGTGATAAATTGATGTAGAGTTTATATTATTAGTTAAAAATAAGATATTAACAAAAAAAAAGTTTTTAAATACTTTTGCCTGCCAGCATTTGCCTCTAATAATTAAAGTGTCCCCTTATTCAATGTTTACATCATAAAAATAACAGTTCGGGGCACCTGGCTGTCTCATTTGGCAGAGCACGCGACTCTTGATCTTCGGGTCGTGAGTTTGAACCCCATGTTGGGCATAGAGCTTACTTTTTTAAAAAAAGCACAATTCAGTATTATTAATACCATATATCATAATTACCATATATTGACTGTATAACTTGTTTTCATGTTCAATCACCTGCAGAGATACCTATATTTCTTCAAAAGGAATAAATGCATTTCTTTCACTTAGGGATACGTCAGGTCACCCTTAAGAAGTCAGATTTTATCAAATGACACAGTTACCTGGTACTTTAGGGACTACTCACCCAGAAAATCCAGGTAATTTAGACAAAGATATGGGTTTCCTCTTAAAAACAAAAACAAAAACAACAACAAAAACAACAACAAAATACAATCACACACCCAAAAACCTTTTAATTATAGGGTCAGCTGAGCGCAAAGTCCTAAACGCATCAGCTAATTAAGCAATGTTCTGCTGCCCTGGGGCTGTCTACAGATTGCATTTAAAAAGTAACTAATGGGGGCACCTGGGTGGCTCAGTGGGTTAAAGCCTCTGCCTTCGGCTCGGGTCATGATCTCGGGGTCCTGGGATCAAGCCCCGCATCCGGCTCTCTGCTGGGCAGGGAGCCTGCTTCCTCCTCTCTCTCTGCCTGCCTCTCTGCCTACTTGTGATCTCTGTCTGTCGAATAAATAAATAAAAATATTAAAAAAAAAAAAGTAACTAATGGATCAAGTTGCATAAAACAAAACACACACATACATGCCCATGCACACATGCATACACCTGAGCACACAGTAAATGAGTGCATATAAAGACTAGTGAAAACGGAATAAGATCTGGAACCTAGTTAACAGGGTTATATTAATGTCAATTTCCTCACTTTGATATTGTACTACAGTTATATAAGACATCACCATTTGAGAGAAGGACACATGGGACTCTGTGTGCTATTTTTGCAACTCCCTGTGAATCAACAATTATTTCCAAAATAAACTTTTTTAATAACCCCATGGAAATATGACTCAGTGAAATGATATATCGCTAATATGTAGAATGCTGGATCGATACCACAGAAAAAGATCCAAAGAAAAAATGTAAATTTTTTTAAAATGGGGCATTAATTGGTTGTCATTTCCACCACTTTGTGATCCAAAGCTTTAAAAAAAAACAAAAACAGGGGCGCCTGGGTGGCTCAGTGGGTTAAAGCTTCTGCCTTCGTCTCAGGTCATGATCCCACGGTCCTGGGATCGAGCCCCGCATCGGGCTCTCCTCTCAGCGGGGAGCCTGCTTCCTCCCTCTCTGTCTGCCTCTCTGCCTACTTGTGATCTCTGTCTGTCAAATAAATAAATAAAATCTTCAAAAAAAATTTTTTTTTTAAATTTTAAAAAGCAAAAGCAAAAACTAAGTTTAGGTAAGGATTCAGGGCTTTATCAGTGATGTGCTGGTAAATGTTTAAGAACTAGTTCTTGAGGAGGGAGCCCTGATTTTCAGCATTTGCCATTTTCCATAGTGTAAATATTCCACCATGATCATTTTAAACTACAAGTGTACCAGCTCACAAAATTCCTGAAAATTTAACAATCCATTCTCATATGAAATCTGTTTCACCAGGAAAGAGAATGGGCTCTGACTGGGTATGCATCCTCTTGGCCCCTTGGACTCCCTGCCCCACAGAGAGAGTGCAGCAGAACAAGGGCCAGAGTGATTCAGGTCCCCCCTTGTCTGAACTAAATCATCATCCCATATGCCAACTTCATCTACCCAATTCTCCCTTGTTTATTCACTTTAAATCTGAAAAGGATTCAGCCAAGATCAGAAATATTTGATAAAAGTTGGAGAAGACATGCTAAATACTTCTTTGTGGGATAATTCCTATTTTGATGGTCTTCCTGCCACATCATATACCTGAACCATACCACAGGCTATAACTAATTTGTTTCTAACTGGTTTTAGAGAAACAAAGCACCCTCTCTAATTCATACACAGTAGATTCCAGTGATTACTTCTGCAAAAAATGATAAGAGCTTCTCTGGAGATTTTGTGCTCTTGGCTTAAAATTCATTTCTCTTCCATCAGACAGTATCATGGTCTTTGAAAAATCATGTGCTTGTTTCTTGCATCTTATATCCTCTTCTTGAAGATTATTTGGAGAACTGAAGATTATTTAGAGAACTCTTTTTAGTCTTTCTAGACAACATTAATAAGACAAATTATGAGTATCCTTTATTCTCTGAAAAGGGATCCCACTCATTTCTATAACCTGCCTAATCATTTTTAATCACTCAAATTAAAATTTCCCAAAAGTATGTTAACCTGGCTTAAGATCACTATTGAAGTTTTACATTAACTCAGTTTATCTCTTCCTATGATTTTTTTAACTTTTTTTTTAAGATTTTACTTATTTATTCAACAGAGAGAGAGAGATCACAAGTAGGTAGAGAGGCAGGCTCCCTGCTGTGCAGACAGCCGGATGCAGGGCTTGGTCCCACCACCCTGAGATCACGACCTGAGCCGAAGGCAGAGGCTTAACCCACTGAGCCACCCAGGAGCCCCTTCCTATGATTTTTTATTAGAGTAAAAAATATTCAAACCCATTTCTATGGCCTACAAGATCATATATTCAGTCTTTTTTCAGACTGCAGATAAAATTAATTTAGTGAATTATAACTGACATTGTATTTTTTTTAAAGATTTTATTTATTTGAAAGACAGAGATCACAAGTAGGCAGAGAGACAGGCAGAGGGAGAAGGAGGGAAGCAGGCTCCCTGCTGAGCAGAGAGCCTGACTCAGGACTCAATCCCAGGACCCTGGGATCACGACCCGAGCCCAAGGCAGAGGCTTTAACCCACTGAGCCACCCAGGCCCCCCTTGACATTGTGTTTTAATGAACGTCATGGCATAGCAAAACACAAAATAGAATAGAATGGAATAGAATCCATTTATGAAGTATTATATGGGAAACTATCACCCCAAAGTTGCAATCTAAAAGTTATTTTTTTACTTCTAGTAATAATTTAAAAAGTCAAATTCCACAACCCTAATGACCCTGCCCTCCTCTGTGCCCTCAACCTCCTTCAGTCCTCTCTCTCATTTTATCTCCTACACTGGTCCTCTGGGTTTCTTAAACACATCAGTTTGGTCTCAGGAACTTTGCCATTATAACTATTTCTTCAAAGTTCTAAGAATGAAGGCATCCCTTTGTAGTTCTCACTTTGATTTGCCCTTATATTTCATGACATTCAGCACCTTTTCACGTACTTATTGCTCATTTGGATATCCTATTTGGTTAGGTGCCTGTGCAGGTCTTTTGCCCATTTTGTTTTTGAGTTGTCATCATCTAATGAATTTGTAGTTCTTCATATTTTCTGTATATGGATACTTTGTTGACTATAGGTATTGGAAATTTCTCCTAATTGATCTTTTTGTTCTCTCTTTGGTATCTTTTCATAAAGAGCCATTTTATTTGATTATTTAGGTCAGCACTTTGGCATTTTGTTTCAGAAATCTTTGCCGACTTTATTAAAGGCATAAGGATTTTACCTATGTTTTCTACCAAAAATTTTGTTTTGCCTTTCTTTTTTAGGTCAATTATACACATAAAATTACTTTTTATACACAGCATGAGGTAAGGACCAAGGCATATTTTTTTCTATAAGGATTATTTCATTGCTCCATCCTGTCCCCACTTAGCAGTTTCAACTTCGTCTCACCTTAGGTGACTATATATGTGTGGGTCTATGTCTAGACACCCTATTCTTTTCCATTGGTCTACTTCCCTGACTCCATATAAATACCACTCTATCTTAAACACTGCAGCCTTATAGTGATTCTTCAAAATATTGGTCACTAGCAATAAAAAGGAATGAGCTATTAATAATATGCAATAGCTTGGATGGATACGAAGGAAATTACGCTGAGTGAAAATCCCAAAAGGTTACATGCTGTACAGTTTCATTAATACAACATTCTTGAAATGACAAAATTCTAAAGATGGAAAACATATTAGTGATTGCCAGGAATTAGGGATAAGAGAAGGGCAGGAGAAGGGTCTTATAAAAAGTTAGCACAAACCAAAGAATCCTTGTAGGAATGGAACTATTCTGTATCTTGATAATGAGGGTGAGAACACAATTCCCTATGTGTTAAAATTACATAGAACTAGGGTCACTTGGGTAGCAGAATTGGTTAAACATCTGACTCTTGGTTTCAGCTCAGGTCATGATTTCATTTCAGGTCATGAGATTAAGCCGTCAAGCTCTGGGCTCAGCGCTAAGCACAGAGCCTGCTTGGGATTCCCTCTCCTTCTACTTCTGTCTTTCCCCACCACTCTCCTTCTTTCAAATAAATAAATCTTTAAAAAATAAATAAATAAAATTACATGGAACTAAATACACAAATACACATACGTATGAGTGCATATAAAACTGGTAAAATCTGAGTAAGGTGGGTGGGTTGTATTAATGTCAGTTTCCTGGTTGTGATGTTGTACTGCAGTCATGAAAGATGTTACCATTGGGAGAACCTAGGTGAAAGTTACATGGGGTATTATCTCATTTCAAATAATTGCATATGAATCAATAGTTATCTCAGAACAAAAAGTTTAATGAAAAAGTATTGAGTTTTCCAATGAACACAGGATAGCACCCCATTTATTTAGATCTTTTAAACTTTCTCTTGGATGTTTTATATTTTTCAGTATAGAGATGTTGCACATTTTTGTTAAATTTCCACATATTCTAGGTACTGATGCTATTTTAAATGACACCACTTTAAAATTTCACTTTCCAGTCTAGGGACCCCTTAGATTCTAGTTCATAATGCCAGTCCACATTAAAATATTCAGTGGTTTCTCTTTCTCCCATTAGAATCTCTATGCCTATGGAAAGCTCAGTCCTTAGCGTGTGCCCGTGCCTGGTAAATGCCTGCAGGCATGCACATCTCAGCTCATCAAAGAAGCGCTCCTCAAACACCTCAACTAAAAAAATGGACAAAGGACTTCAATAGACAAATCTCTAAAAAAGACACAAACAGCCAACAAGCACATGAAAGGATTCTCAGTTAGAGAAATGCAAATCAAAACCATATGATATATGATACTATTTCATACCCCTAGGATGGTTCTAGTTTTTTTTTTTAAAGGGAAAATAACAAGTGGTGAGGATGTGGAGAAATTAGAGCCTTGTTACATGGCATGTGGGAATGAAAAAATGGTTTAACCACTGTGAAAAATGGTTTGGTGATTCCTCAAAAAATTAAACATAAAATTAACAGCAATCCCACCCCTAGATATATACCCACATGAACTGAAAACAGGTACTCAAATAACATTTACACACATGTTCAGAGCAGAATTATTCACTATAGACAAAATATGGAAACAACCCAAATGCCCATCAACTAATGAATAATATATAATCCCATTTATATGAAATACTCAGAATAAGTAAACCATAGACACAACACAGATTGGTGGTTTCCAGGGGCTGGGGAATGGAAGAAAGAGGAATAACTGCTTAATGAGTATGGAATCTTCTTTGGGGAATGATGAAAATGTTTTGGAACTGGATAGAGGTGGTGGTTGTGCATCAGGGAGAATGTACAAAATGCCACTCAATTGTTCATTTTTAAGTGGTTCATTTTTATTTTTTGTGAATCTCACCTCTATAAATGAAAGACTTCTATCTCCTAGGGAAGTTTAGGCTATATACTCCTCTATGCTTCCATAACTCTACAATGTCTTTTTAAAAAATTATTTTAAAACATATGCATTTCTTTCCAGTCGTTACAGTGAAAAGAATGGCCTAAGCAGAAGTAAACCTCCACATGTTACATTTTAAAATATTTTGGATCATTTATTATTTTCTAGAATTATTGTGTTGATTTACTTATTTCCTTCTCTATGATCTCTCTGTGTCCCGTGCCCAGATTCTCCTTTAGATGCTGTAACAGAGCAGGGACCTTGTCTGTTTTCCTCACTGCTACATCCATACATCTCACAGAGGGCCAATCCATAGTCGGCACTTAACAAATAACTCCTGAATGCATAAAGTGTTTCCATGAAAAACAGAGCAACACCAGTTTTCTTTTAATGTTAGTTCACATAAAACTGCCATCTATCTTTGTCCCTGAGTTAATTGATAAACCTGCAGTAATGGGGCGGGGGGGGGGGTTATATTTCTATTGCCTTCAAAGCAAAAATCAGCAGGGAGGAATGGGAAATAATTTTTTCAAGCCAAGGACACAGAACGGATCATTAAGGGAGATTCATTAACACCAAAGACTCACACACAAAACAAGGAAGCTGGGGCGCCTGGGTGGCTCAGTGGGTTAAAGCCGCTGCCTTCGGCTCGGGTCATGATCCCAGGGTCATGGGATCGAGCCCCATATCGGGCTCTCTGCTCTGCGGACAGCCTGCTTCCTCCTCTCTCTCTCTGCCTCTCTGCCTACTTGTGATCTCTGTCTGTCAAATAAATAAATAAAAAATCCTTAAAAAAAAAAAAAAAACAAGGAAGCTGCATGCACAGTTATCAAATGCAGCTGCAGCAAAGGCAATTTTGCTATTGCAATCCTAGAGTATCATAAGCTCCTTGCAGCCTGGGAAACTTCAGAAACTAAGCCCCAACATGAAGCGGCAGAAATTAAAGCAGTCAGATCAGGTGCTACATTGTCAAGAAGTTCCTGAGAGAGATCTGAGAGTGACAGAAAATATTTGCTTACCTGATCTCAGCAGACGGGTCAAGGTCTGAAGTACCAAAAAAAGGTCATCATAGTCAATGAATCTGCTCTGAGCAGTGGCTCTCAAGGGCTCCTCAGCGACCCGTAGGTCCATCTGCAATATGAAAACAGCACTGAAGATATTCACCCAGACTTCGTTCATTAAGTGTTATTGCCAAATTTAGATCTCACTTCAAATGTGTGGGCTCTTAAGTTTCCAACCAAGCTTGGCAATTTTGGAATATATATAACAAATTCCACTGACTTGGTGGGAATTCAGACTTAATATTTCTAAATAAATGGGATGTAGCAGGCAAGAAAATGGCTAATGAATCTTCTCAGAAACTGAATAGCCCTTTTAGAAAATGGAAACAGCTTGCATGGATTAAAATTACTCTTGGAAAAGTGACTGCAATGTAAAATCTGGCTTTTTCCTGAAATCAAAATTTAAGTTGCTGGTGTTTATTTATTCCTCTATCTTGTTCATCCAATGAAAGCTTAACCAAAAGCTGAGGATTTGAGATTGTGTCACTGCATCTTCCAAGACTAGATTTCTATGTAGCTTGCAATATATATATTTTTATTTTCCCATGCCAAATTCATTCATTTCATGTTTGTTATACCACAAATATCTAGCAACATGTTCACAACAGTCTGTAAATAGATTTCATGTGGTTATTTCAATCAGTAACTATTATTGTAGAACATGTGTGTTTCCTTACATGTAGCATTTTATTTGAAGAATCTACAGAGGATCAAATGAAAGTATATATTAAATAAAGCATGACAGTAATCTGTTTACCCTCCCATTTTAATATCATTTATTTCTTTGTAGAGTCTTTATTAATTCTTGGCAAAGCTGGGATTTTGGCACATCAATAATATACAGGACAATTCTATGAGTTTCTGTTCAGAGAGACAAAGTTCAATTTCTGCACAAGCTATGAGCCTGACTGACATTCAGTAAGCTCTTGGAATCTGAAAATGATACTAATAATAGCCAGGTGGTGGGTTTTATGGAGGGCACATATTGCATGGAGCACTGGGTGTGGTGCATAAACAATGAATTCTGTTATACTGAAAAGAAATTAAATAATAAAAAAATTAATTAAAAAATTGTTTAGCTTGGGGCTTTTTCCCCTCTTTTTTCAAGAGACCCACATCTAATTACTTTGCAAAATAACCCCAACAGCTTGGTATGAATATATCTGATTTACAGGTGATCTCAAAACTTATTCTTCTAAATAAAAAAGTACTTTCCTGATACCAGTCTGTTATTTTCCTTTTAACTCCCATTTTTGCCTAGTAATCTTCACTGGGTTAGAAAAAGGGATTTTGAGAAATATAAGAAGTGTCTATAGAGTCCTTCATTTCAATCCTTCTTGGCATATGTTCCTCATTTTATTTATAATTGCAATCTTCATGCGTATGCATTTGGAAGAAACTGATGGCAAACACTGAAAACTCCAGTGGCTACTGGTAGAAAGAGATGACGTTATTCTCATCCTTTATAGGGCATTAAGTCTCTGGCCCTGGGTACCTATACAGTCCTAGCTCACAGCCTGAGATTGACATCCGCTCACTAAGACAGCTTTAAGTGAACAGGAAACTTTCTCAGGAGAGAGATTTTTCACTTCAAGTTGGACCTAGCTGAGCAAATGCTGCAGAAGAGAAGTTGGTGAGTGTGTCACCATCTACCCAGAAGGCCATCAAGAGGCCACCGGGACAGAAGGAATAACCATTTCTGTAAAAGAACATGGCACTGGGTGGGGGGAGCCACTGACCCCAGGCAGTAATTTTTTCAGGTGAATCTAGAGGTCTGTAAAAGCCAGTGTGTCCTCTCTCATGAAAAACAAACTTACTTCTTGGGTACTGGGGGCCGTGAGGGCTGAAAATTATAGAAAACAGTTCCTATTGACAGCATAAACTACTGGAAATCACTCCCCTTTAAACACACATGGGGTTTCTTTGTGCCTTTAGTTCATCTATGAAGACTGTTCCCTTCTCAAGTTCACTTTTTTTTTAAGTGAGACTGATCCAGAAACAACAACTGCTCCTGCTCCAAAGCATAAACTTTCTATTCTAATTTCATTTACATAAGCTCTTTTCCTCATTTCTGATTATCTATTTTTGTGACTATCTTTCAATATAGAAATAGCAATATGCTTGACAATCAGGTGCTTCCCCAGATTTCCCTGAGGGTGCTAAGTAAGATATGTTGCATCATCTGTCTAAAATTGGAAAAACTATGAATTCCAAGAATTTAAGATTAGCAGGTCCTTCTGTGGGCCTGTTTTAGCCATGTAGTCTCAGCAATAAGTAAACCTTTGATGTGCTCACTGAGACTTGGGAGTTGTTTCTTATAATATTTCCTGACAAACATAGTAAATGTTTAGTATGTGTTACTTGTTATATGTGTTACTTGTTAAACAGGATAAAGTTTAAATCTATCATTAAGTCACTCTCATTAAATAGCTATGAAATGAATCTTAAAATTAGTTATTTGAAAAAAATTAGTTACTTGAATTACGCTGATTCAAAATACTTTTAATTAAAATGGTAATTGATTCCTTAAATCTCAAAGAAGATTCCTCAGATTGTGTGTTACTGGAAAGAGATTCACAGGTGAGTCCATGGTCCCAGTGGCTCCTTGGGAACTCTGGTTTTCCTAATACTGCTCTTTGAAGAATGCCCAGGGCAGAAGCTGCCATAAGGGCCTCTAATCTGAAAGAGGATGTAGAAGAAAGCAAGTCCTGGAACTCTAGCATCATTTTGGTTGAATCTTGATAATTTTGATTTCAGTAATCTGCCAATGCTACACACTAGTTCTTATGAAAATTACTACCTGCCTCTACTTACAGCACACAGAAAGTTAGTAGTAAAAGGATTCAAAGAAGTTTCTCTGCATAAAAATTTTACTGCTGATACAAGGTATATTTATTAGGAAACATTATCACTGTTCAAGGTTAACTACTTCCTTGCCAAAATGGCTACCCTGAATTAGGATTCCAGCTTGCAACTGCTTGATCAGCAAGACAGGGTGGGCAGGAAGGTTCTCTGTATCATCAGCCTGAAGAACTAGGAGACCAGAGGGATGTTTCAAGGCTCAGAAGTACCTGCCTACCAACTTCGGTTCCCCGGGGATCCCCACTACCAAACTTATGGTCTCACGTGTTGTATCAGTTCCTATTCTTGCCTGGCTCTAGCTAGTTGTTATGGGGATTGCCAGAAAACAAAACAAAACCAGAACTTTAAGAAGGCAACTTTTCATTGGGTATCAATAGACATGAAGTATTCATAACTATGTAATTCTACCACTAGGAATTTATTCAAAATAAATAAAAATAGATACCACAAAGTTTTTTCTATCAGAATGTTAATCACAGTTTTGTTTCCTTTTTAATAGTATCACTGAAAAAAATGGGTATAACGTAATTTCCAAAAATAGGAAATCATTTAATTTCATTATGAAACAAACATAGTCGATGAGTTAAGAGCAAGGCTTTGGAACCACTTAGATTAGATTAGATTAGATTAGATTAGAATTAGAATTACAACTCCGTTCTTAATTCCTTGTTCAGTCATAGGCAAGATGCTTAACTCCTTGACAACTATTTTCTCATCTGTAAAATGGGGTAACACCTATCTTATTAAAAAAAAACTGATGTGGGGGAATCAAATTATATAATTTAGACATACTATGTAGCACAGTCTAGTATGCAGTAAATACTCATCATTAAATTAATAGTTATTGTTGTAACAATAAAACTGTATGTGAGTATTAAAGTCATGATGTAAAAGAATATTTTGCAGGGTGCCTGGTTCGCTCAGTCAGTTTGGCATCCGACTCTTGAATACAAGTCAAGTCAGATCTCAGGGTCATAGGCTAGAGTCCCAAGATCGAGCACCACATCAGGCTCTGCACTCGGCAGGGAGTCTGGTTGAAATTCTTTCCCTCTGCTCTTCACCCCGACTTATACACTCTCTCCCTCTCAAATAAATAAATTAATTAAAAACTATTTGCTATAAGAAAATGCAATTTATTATTAAATAAGAAAAAAATAGTAATAAAATATAGTGCATGAGTTTAATTTTTTATAAAATCTAAAAAATATGAGTATAAAATAACAGGAAAGATACAATATACTTCAACAGTATTTATTCCTAGTGATAAAATTATGGGATGATTTTTCCCTTTTTTTCTTGGTGTTTTCCTTCAGTGATTATATTATGTATTACAAACTAAGTAAAGAGGTATTTGCAAATATGTAGAAAGAAAACCACTGTCATAGAAAAATAATAATAATAATTTGCTTTAAGAAGTGGGTGACTGCTTCCAGCTAGGAAGAATTAGAGAGAGCTTACAGGGAGGATATCACACATAAAATGAACCCCAAAGTACATGCAGGTTTTGCTCAGACATAGACAAAAGGGTACTTTTGAGAAAAGAACAGAAAGAATAGAAATGAAAACCTACAAATGTTTGAGAGCTATTCAGGGAACAACACATGCAGTTCAGTTTCCTACACATGGTGTGCCAGAAGGGGATTTCCTGCCTCCAGATCAGAGAGAATATGAAGGCCAAGGCAAAGAATTTGGGCTTTGTTCTAAGTCCAGCAAAACGTTAATAGAGTTTGGAAGGGGTGGGGGGAAAGAGAGATCTTTGGTAAAATACATTAAGGAAAACCTTCTTTACCCTCCTCAGATATTCCCAACATGACCAAAACCTCTTTGATACCTTTAAATTATATCAAATTGTATCAAATTATACCTTTAAAAGACAAATCATATTTAATCTTTTTAACTCCAATATTTGTATACAGATCAAAACACTATTTGCCTATGCTATCCTAAGAATGACATGAAGTACAGACAAGCTTTGATAAGAAAAGGAAAGAGCAGAAGGCTTCAAGTATGGGAGTTCTAGCAGTATAGAAAAATCATGAATGAAAGATTTCAGGGAGGGAGGCTTTTAGGAGCTCCAGAGGCAGACAGTTGGAAAGGAGCACACCAACGAATGCAACAGAGAATGCAAAAGACAAGTTTATCTCCTTCCCAGTCCCACCTAAGCTGACGTCATCTGCAATATCAGGTAGGAAATCTTCATGAATAAGATGCAATGGGAGTCTCAAGGTGGTGAGTCTAGGAAGAAGCAAACTCTTTGCTCCCATCCTAACTCATCATTTATAAATCCCTCGCTTACACAATGAGGGAAAGGAAGGTCTACCGCTCTCCAGCTGCCGACCAAGTAAAAAGGAGAAGCTGTGTCTGTGACAGAACAACTTAGCTCTTCATGCCCCTTTCCATTTTGACCCTCTTTATGTCATTATCTTCATGTGCATTGCCTTTATGCGCGTTAGTGTTATGGCACTTTCACACGTACCATTTCTTTAACAAATGTAACAACTCCATTGGAGCAGGAAGAGCAGATAATCCCAATTTACAAATTAACCTTGTTAAAGTTACCACAAGAGTGAATATAGTTCTAAAAAGACCTCTATCGCACATAACCACAGGGCAACAAGTTAGACCACAAAGTTCTAGAAGCATTTACTATGATTAACAAATACCAGTAAATATAAATATACAACATAAAAATGCAAATATGAATGCTAGCAAATATAAATATTAAACAAGTAATAACTGTAAGTTGAAGATGCTGATATTACATGTATAAAATATTCACAATTTGAAAAATATGGGAAAATTTCGCCCACAATAGGAGGAAGCAGAGAAAACATGTGTATCCATCACATCGAAATCAGCTGATTTCTAAAATGTGCTTAGTTATATCTTAATAACAAAAAATGCAGCAGAAAGCACTACTTTGTAGTTATCCTAAATTACTGAAACACTCCACATTTTAGTTTTTTAAAAAACTATAGGTAGTACCATTGTTCTGGCAAATCTACCTGTCTTTCTCATTGCATGGCTTGAAAGGGTCAAAATCTATTTCAGAGAAAAAAGGGGGAAAAGTGATCTAAGAAGCAACATAGCAGACTCTTATATCCCATGCAATTTCCTTCTCTAGAGATAAACATCAATTTATCAGCCTCATATGTAAACTAGAGAAACCGTATAGGTCCTCAAATATTCCTTGTTGAACATTTTTGTGGAATGAAGTTGAGCCAATATTTTGACTAAGTCAGAGGGGAAAAGAGAGTTTAGAGTCTGAACTCTGATTTGTTCAACTGTTTGATAGTTGCTCATTGTTCCACAGCAATTACGAAGCAAGTTGAATTGCAGCCAGTTACAAATCAAATTTTGCCAAATCCACTTCCAAAACACTATATATACCGGCCCAGGGCAAGTGACTATTAACTAGAAACATCTTAGTAATGCTTAAAGATAGGAAAATCAAATTTATTGGGCCTCATCGTAAGCCCATTAAGCACATTTTGCAATAATTTTCATAAAGAGCGCACTGGAGTTTAATGGACACTTCAGGTTGTGAATAATTATCTAACTTTGGGTATCTGAAACAAAGGAAATGGAAAGTTTCCACAGCTAAAATGAGAACCAGATTTCTAGATTTTATCTAATCTCTAGATATGTGTGTGTGTGTGTGTAAACATGTGCATACGTATGAAGACACAAAGAACAGGGAGAGAAATTTAAATTTAAAAATTGGTGGGAACAATGGAGATGGTAATTCTATTTATTTACCTTCAAGATAGTAACAAAAATCAGAACTATATTTAACATCTCACTCATTATTCTAAATTTATTCCAATAATACTAGAAAATAGTTTCATAAGTGGGAGTATTAGAGTATTCATTTTTGTCTGAGTTCATAGAATCTCATGAGGTTTTAAAAACTCATTAACTAATAGAATTGCTCTAGATCTGGAAGTTCACTAATAAAATAAAATTCTCCAGTGTTTAGCAAAATTGTATTTGATAATTGGTTCTTTGTAAATTGCACTTTGATGGACCTTGTCCACAGCTTATTTCATGGAGGAGAAAATATATATATAAGTCAGTTAAAAATTCAGTGTCTATATATTCATACCAAGAAGTAGCTAAAAATACTGTTTCCCAGACACAGTAACTTTCTCAATAAAACAGGACTACATAGCACTCAAGTTTGCATCTTATATATAAGTATATCCTTTAAATATTGGGCTGGCACATATCTCTTCTCTTGATTTATACTTGGATAATTTACATCTTTAATATTTTGGTAAAGATCCAAATCCAGGGGGCTGAATCATTCTGAATGAAGTAGATCTAACTACATTCTCTGGATACATGGAACTCTCTCCTGAAATCTGGAGATGACTCCAGTGGATTTAACAAATTTTGGTTACCTGGAAAAAATAAAGCTACCTTTGCTGTTATATAAAACACAGTGCTCAGAACATGATTCCCACCCTCTAGAATATCTTCTTCTTTGACCTTGATTGTCTGAGAGATGAACAAGTCATTTCTGGTTCATGATTTCTTATAAGGCATTCTATTTTAACTTGACTAATTTATACAGATTTACCACCAAATATTTTTAATCTGGTTATTAAGAAGCAGTCTTATCATGAAAAGGGAGGATGCATTTCTTCAGAACATGGACACTTAACAAAATTCATTGTCCTAATTTCCAAGTGATTTAAGGAAATCCATCTGGACAGAACAATATAACTTATGAGAAAATCCTATACTTAGGAAAATCTGGCAGGATTGTCTTCCCTCAAATATTAATATATGTAAATAGTTATACTTTAATAGTTATGTTTGTACATACACACACGTATATAAATGTATATATAATAATAAATGTACTTTCACTGATTTATTAGCAATCATAAAATAATTTTTAATACTCTGGCAATTGCAAAGCTTTGTCAGAGAAAATGATGAGCCAACAATGACATTTCTTTCTAGTTTTTCATTTTTACTTCCTGTGTGCAGGTGAGAATAGTAGGTACAATTTGGGGAGAGGATGATGATGATATGGATGTATTTGATATGTGTATTGAATTTAATTCAACCAGTTCTTATTTAATGCCATCTACAATCAATGAACAGTAAGCATTATTATGTGGGATATGTGCAGGAGAAAATGTAAAGATTGGCTATGCAAATTACTTAGGGAAATAAGTCATTCTTGACATTTAGGATGGCTATAGTTTCACCTATTTAAGCTCACAAATATGTTAACTTTGATCACTTCCCTTTAAAGTAAAAATAAAATTTAAGATTTTAGCTGACTTATGACTATACCATATTTAAGTAAAGTGATGTTTTCAGGACTTATTAATGCATCCATTATTATGTGGCTTTAAATTAAATACCCCAAGACCTCTAGGATATTTGCATTTGTGTGTGTGTGTGTGTGTACACTTTTTAAAGTTTTGCTATTTCCTTTCTCACTTTCAGCCTAATTACTATCTCTTACTGATGTCAGTGTGTCTGTCTATAGCAGTACTTTTCCTGCTCTCTACTTCACTCCTATTAACTTGTGTGGTCATGGAGACCATGCAATCTGACTTGAAAATAAAGGTAAATAGGCTCCAAGATCCAATGATCTGTTTTGTGAAAAAGTGGGTGTTAGCATATGGATTTTGAATCATCTATGTTGATTGCTCTCGGTTCTGTTCCGGAGAGGTTAAGATGGCCAATGAATTGAGTTCTGTTCCAGTGAAACACAGGAGCTTAATTAAAAAGAATTCTATATCCCTAAACAAAAAGACCTGGTTGTATTTGACCAGTGGAGTTTCAAAATTGCTACGGATCAGTGTGTGTTAGATTCCTCACAATTTCCCCTTTTTCAAATGTAAGGATTTACCCAGTCATCTTTTTCCTGTTTCATTACTTTGCATTGGCGGTGTGATGATAGATGACTTATGTTTTTAATTCAAAGATTCCTGAATCAAGAAGATCCACAACTGGACATGATATAGATCATGATATCCTAGACTTTGAGCCCAATACCTTGGATACCTTTGGGGGAATCTAAGATAAAGATGACAGTATTTTGCATTTGGATGAATTGAGAGTATCTGTGCTTACAGGAGACAGTGGTAGATCGTATTGATGGGGGTTTCATTCTTTATCCACCATGTATCCTTACATTTAGACAAATAACTGCAGTACCTTAACTCCATGTGTAGGGCGATTTGCTTTTTCAATGGGCTCAATCATTTGACTTTCTTTGGCCAATGAAATATTAGCAGATATCACATAAAGAGCTAATTGAGATCTGTTATCTTGCATCTCTACTATAAGCAAGAAAATAAGCCTAAGCTAGCCTGCTAGCTGGATCATGAGAAACACATGGAGCAGATATGAGTTGCCTCAGACTTCCTAGCCGAGTCCAGCATGAATCACCCAAAGGTCTGTGGATCACCCAGAGAGTTAACAAGCCCAGCGGAGATCAGCCTACTTGTCTAACCAAACCACCAACTGCCCCCAGATATACACACCACAATTGCTTCATGTTTTCACCACTGAAATGTCCATGGTGGATTGTTATGTGGCATTATTCTATAGAAAATGTCTGATAAAATTATATAATTCTTCTACTAGACATTAAATTGCAATAAAGTCCTAGTTAAATTAATCTTTGAATCTCTCACCCAGCAAAGTCTTACATATACTTTTTAAAGAAAATTAATTTTGCTTGTTTAGTAACTAAATTACAGAAAATGTGGATTGCATGTATTATATTATTTAGGAGAATCTCAGAGGATCCTGCCAGTTAGTTTTCTAGCCAAAAAAATTTAAAAATTTAAAAAATATATAAAGTTGCTTCAACCCAAAGAGGCTGTTAGGACTGTGACAGAATGTATTACTGTGGGTGTTCCAAGGGAGAAAAAGTAAAGGTTCCCAGTTGCAGAAATAGATGGTTCAGTGAATTAAATTCTGAGTTTTATTTGTTAGTTATGGGCTAAAAAAACTAATGCAATTGCATTTCCTTCTAATCAGCCACACAGCAAGAGCTTTTATCACTATAAACTGAGCAACACCAACATCCCTACAGTAGCCCTCAAAATGACACCGTATGTTTTACGAATTTACCTCAAATAATAAATTTGCTCCTTTTATCTCAAATAATAAAAGCCTTACTACCCATAACCTACAGAATGGGAAAAGATATCTGCAAGTGACATATCTGATAAAGGGTTAATATTCAAAATCTATAAAGAACTTATCAAACTCAATACCCCAAAAACAAATAATCCAGTTAAAAATGGGCAAAAGACATGAATAGACATTTTTCCAAAGAAGACATACAGATGGCCAACAGACACATGAAAAGATGCTAACAGCACTCATCATCAAAAGTACAATGAGAGTGGCGCCTGGGTGGCTCAGTGGATTAAAGCCTCTGCCTTCAGCTCAGGTCATGATCTCAGGGTCCTGGGATCGAGCCCTGCATAGGGCTCTCTGCTCAGCAGGGAACCTGCTTCTCTTCCTCTCTCCTCCCTGCCTCTCTGCCTACCTGTGATCTCTGTCAAATAAATAAATAAAACCTTTTAAATAAAAAGTACAATGAGATAGCACCTCACACCAGCCAGAATGGCTAAAATTAACAAGAGAAACAACAGGTGTTGGCAAGGATGTGGAGAAAGGGGAAGAATCTTACACTGTTGGTGGGAATGTAAACTGGTGCAGCTACTCCAGAAAACAGTATGGAGGTTCCTAAAAAGGTGAAAATAGGACTACTCTATGATCCAGCAATTGCACTACTAGGTATTTACCCAAAGGATATAAAAATACTAATTTGAAGGGATATATGCACCCCAATGTTTATAGCAGCATTATCCACAATAGTCAAAATATGGAAAGAGCCCAAATGTTCACTGACTGATAAATGGATACAGATGTGAGATATACATACGTACACATATATATTTGTATATATATGTATACATATATACATATGTATATATGTATGTCTCATACATTTAGGAGATATCCACGTATATATAAACATGGAATGTTACTCAGCCATTAAAAAAGAATGAAATCTTGCCATTTGCAACAACATGGATGGAGCTAAAGTATTATGCTAAGCAAAATAAATCAGAGAAAGACAAATACCATATGATTTCACTCGCATGTGTAATTTAAGAAACAAAATAAACAAATATGGTGGAGGGCAGGGGGAAAAGAGGAAAATCAAGAAACAGACTCATCTATAGAGAATAAATTGGACGTTACCAAAGAGGAGGTAGGTGGGGGATAGGTTAAATAGGTGATGGGGATTGAGGAGGGCACTTGTGATGGGCACCAGATATTGTACGCTAAGTGTTGAATCACTAAATTCTATACCTGAAACTAATTTTATGCTCTATGTTAACTAACTGGAATTTAAATTAAAAACTTGGGGGAAAAAAAAAGAAAAGCCTTAATACCCAGCTGGCTATGAAATATTACTGGGGCCAAACACTGGAGAAAGCATAATGTCTCCCAACTGCAAAGCCAAAAGCTTCATCATTTGCTCAAAGATTTTCCAGAAAAAAAAATTAAATACATACATATATATATACACATATATATATACACATACACATATAAATACATACATACATATATATATGTGTGTGTGTATATATATACATATATATATATTGCTTTTCTCCTAGCCCATTTTATGCAGTCTTTGACTTTTCATTATGGGCAAATAAAACTATGACTTGTGACTTTCTTTCTAAGAATTAGCTTCCTCTATCTGAAATAACTTCACTAATGTTTCACTTACTAAGCACTTTGGTTGGATGACTGAGTCTTTTATATGGTGCCAAAAACTCATTTTCTATTTCAGTAATTTAAAACTGGGTGTGGGCTAGCAACAAACAGATAGAAATGTGATACATGGACTACAACTTCCAGCTACCAATCAATGTGTCAACCCAGAATACTATATAGGAACAAAATATACTTCATTTGTTACCAAAACACCAGAACTACCAAAAAAAAAAAAAAAAAAAAAAAAAAAAAAAAAAAAAGGTAAAAGAAAAAAAAAAGCGCCAAAGGATATTCTATATTCTTCTAGCTTAAGAGAATAAATTCCAGAAGGAAACTTAGCCTATGGGAAGTAATGAAAAGCACAAGAAAAGCTAATAAATAAGAAGTCAAAAAATAAAAATAAAAATAAACCACTGTGTTTCTTTATTCTTGAAATTCCCTTAAGGGACTATCCAAAGCAAAAGTAATATTTGAAGTTATAACTTATAATGCATGTGGAAATAAAAGATATGAAAAAAAGCACATAGTAACTGAATTATACTATGTTAGGATATTATGTTATAGACCATGAAGTGTGATTTTGGAAGTGGAAATGGAAAGTGACAGGTGTGAAACGTAAAATTTTACAATATTAACACTAAACAGGATTTGATAAGTATGGTTAGTACTAGGTGTAACTGCTAATGAAAATAATCAAAAGTATACCTATAGAGCTATACTTATAAAGCCAATAAGAGACAAAAACTGGAATACCAAAAATAATTTTTTTGATGAACCCAAAATATGACAGCACAATCAGAGAAAGAAAAACAAAAGGGATGAAAATTAATAGTAAGATGGTATGCATAAGTTCATATCTATCAAAAATGACATTAAGGGGCACCTGGGTGGCTCAGTGGGTTAAAGCCTCTGCCTTCTGCTCGGGTCATGATCCCAGGGTCCTGGGATCGAGCCCGACATCGGGCTCTCTGCTCAGCAGGAAGCCTGCATCCTCCTCTCTCTTTGCCTGCCTCTCTGCCTACTTGTGATCTCTGTCTGCCAAATAAATAAATAAAATCTTAAAAAATAATAAAAATAAAAATAAATGATGCAACAATTCATGAGCTTGGACTGCATCTGATTTTTTAAAAAATGACATTAAATGCAATGTACTAAACATTCCAATTGAGATAGAGAAATTTCAGACTGGATGACAAAGCAAGACCCAATGACATACTTCCTACAAAAAATACATTTTAAATATAAAGACAGGGTGAAAGTAAAAGGATGGAAAATAATATACCATGAAACCAGTATGTAAAAAAATGAAAAATTAAAAAACAAAACAAAACAAACAACAACAAAAAAAGGTATGGTTATATTAATAGGAGGGACTAAAGTTCAAGATCAAGGAATTACTAGAGATAAGGAAGACTATTTCATGATAAAAGGGACAATTCATCAGTAAGAAATAAATGGTCCTAAATATGTACACACCTATATAATGAGCTTGTAAATATTTGGGAGAAATACCTGATAGAACTAAAAAGAAAAACCAAAATATCTGAAATCATACTTGTAAATATTTAACACCCTTATTTTAATAATTGACAGAGTAAGTAAACAAAAACTCAGTATGGATGTAGACAATCTGAACCACAGTATCAGCTAACTTCACCTAACGTTTATGAAACATAACCCCCAGAACCTGCAAAATAAACATCCTTTTCAAGTGTGCATGGAATGCTGCATATGCTAGCCTATTAAATAGGTCTCAGTAAGTTCCAAGGATGGAAATTTTGCAATGTCCTCTGACCACAACAGAATACCAAATCAACAACGAAGTATATATAATAATGTCCAAAATATTCTGAAATTAAATAACATATCTCTGAATAAACCATGGATCACAGAGGAAATCATTACAGAAATTATAAAATATTTCATACAAAACAATAATAAAAATACAACACGTGGGGATGAAGCTAAAATACTGTGTAAGAGAATACTTATAGTCTTAAAAGGCTATATTAGAAATATAAAGTTTAAAATAAATGATTTATATGTATATCTTAGGAATCTAGAAAAATAAATGCAAATTATACCAAAAATAATTAGAAAGAATAATATAATAAATAGAACAAAAATCAATGAAATGAAAAGTATATAAATAACAGAGGCAAAGTTAATGCTTTGAAATGTTAAGGAAATTGGTAAAAAGTTTAAAATACTAATCAAGAAAAAAAGAAAACAAATTTTCAGTATCAGTAATGAAAGATGGGATATCACTATAGATCCTAATTATACTAAAAGGATTAAATGAACAACTTTATGTCAATAAACTTGATAACTTAGATGAAATGAATAAATTATTTGAAAAGCATTATTTGTTTAACAAATTCAAAAATAGAATGGCAAGTAATCATATATCTATTAAGGATATTATATCCATAATAAAAATTATTTCAATAAATAAATCTCCAAGATAGACAGTTTTACTAGTGAATTTTATCAAACATTTAAGGAGTAAATAGTACCAATTTTATTTGAAATCTTTCAGATACTAGAGAAGGGAATGCTTCTCAATTCATTTTAATATACCAAAGATATCACAAAAAATGTTATAGACCACTATCTATTATAAACACATTTGCAAAAATCCTTAACAAAACCTTAAAATAGAATTGAGCAATATACACCAAAGATAATACTTTATGACTCAGTGGGTTTTAGCCTGTAAGTGTGAGGTTATTTAAATCTTCAGAAATCAATCAGTGATGATCACCATACTAACAACAAAGAAGAATGATCAAATGGACAGCTCAGCACTTTCAGAAAAGGCAATGGACAAAAATCCAAACACCTATTTATAATAAAAACTCAGCAAGCCAGAAATATAAAAGAAATTTTTTTAAGACTTTATTTGTTTTAGAGAGAAAGAGTGTGAGTGGGGAGAGTGCCAGAGGAGGAGGAAGAAGGGAAGGGAGAAAATCCCAAGCAGACACCACTAGAAGTACAGAGCCCCACTCAGGCTGCAAGTAGATCTCAAGGCCCTGAGATCATGACCTGAGCCAAAACCAAGAGTCAGAAGCCCAACTGACTGAGCCACTCAGGCACGCTGAAGGGAAATTTCTTAGTAAAGGATATACATAAAAAAACTGGGACGCCTGGGTGGCTCAGTTGGTTAAGCAGCTGCCTTCGGCTCAGGTCATGATCCCAGCGTCCTGGGATCGAGTCCCACATCGGGCTCCTTGCTCGGCAGGGAGTCTGCTTCTCCCTCTGCCTGCCTCTCTGTCTGCCTGTGCTCGTTCGTTCTCTCTCCCTCTCTCTCTGACAAAAAAATAAAATAAAAAAAAAAACTTAAAAAAAAAAAAAAAAAAAAATACAAAAAAAAAAAAAAACAACTTACAGCCAATCATAATGATGAGATATTGAACACTAAGAGCATAAGCAAGGCAAGAATACCCACTCTCATGGTTTATATTCAATATTTCACTTGAGGTCCAAGAATTGCAATGAGACAAATAAAAAAGAAATAAAAATCTTAAAAACTGAAAAGAATTAAAACTGTCTGTATTTTCAGAGAATGTATTTATCTTGTTGAAAATGCCAAGGAATTCACACAAAAAATTTTACTAGAATTAATAAATGAAACTAGTAAGATCACAGGATATAAGATCAATATCTAAAAATCAGTTATAAATTGGATATCACCAAAATTCAAGATTTCTTATCTTTAAGAGAAATTGAGAAAATAAAAAGTCATGCCACACCCAATAAAATAAAATATTCACAAAATATATATGCATATAATATACAAATAACCAAATAAAATATAAAGAGGCTTCTACAGATATTTCACAAAAGAAGATAAAACATGGATAATAAGCACATGAAATCATGCACAATCATTAGTCCTTAGGGAAATGCACATTAGAATCAAGGGTGAGGGTACCTGGGTGGTTCAGTCGGTTGAGCATCCGCCTTGGGCTCAGGTCATGATCCAGACTCCCTGCTCAGCGGGGAGCCTGCATCTCCCTCTTCCTCCACCCCTCCCCTGCTCTCTCTCTCTCTCTCTCTCTCGCTCTCTCTCATTCTCTCTCAAATAAATAAAATCTTTAAAAATAAGAAAAAAAAAATCAAAAGTGAGATACCATTTCACACCCTTTGAGTGACCAAAATTAAAATCATGATATTCTAAGTGTTCACAAGGATATGGAGCAAACTGAACTCTCATGTTCCTGGGGCATTATAAAATTGTCCAATCATTTTTGAAAGGGGTTTGGACATTTTTATAGTAAAATACACTTATCACACGATTTGACAGTTCTGCTCCTAGGTATTTACCCAAGAGAAATGAAATTATATGTCTACAAAAAGTAAGGATATGTCTAAAAAAAAAAAATGTTCAAGAATGTTCATAATAGCTTTGTTTATTATGTTTATAAAAAATAAAAAGCCCCAAACTGAGAATAATCCCAATGTAGATTAACAGGAAAACGGATAAAAACATCATAGAGTGATCATTATGGTCAACAATAAAAAAAAAAAATGTTACAAGCAGAAAAATTGATTATTCTCTAAAACATATGTTTTTTTTAAAAGATTTTTTTTAAATTTATCTATTTGTTAGAGAGAGAGAGAGAGAGCACAGGCAGACAGAGAGGCAGGCAGAGGCAGAGGGAGAAGCAGGCTCCCTGCCGAGCAAGGAGCCCGACGTGGGACTCGATCCCAAGACGCTGGGATCATGACTCCGGCCGAAGGCAGCCGCGTAACCAACTGAGCCACCCAGGCGTCCCTAAAACATATGTTAATCAAAAGGAGTCAGACAAGTTTTAGAATGAGCAAAACAAGTTCTAATAAAAGAAAATCAAGGTGCTAAGAAGGACTGACCACAAAGTGACACAAAGGAACTTTCCGGAACAAAAGAAATGTAAGTCACACGTAGTGTGGTGATAATCCAGGTGTATACATTTGTCAAAACTCAACAAACTGGATCTCCCTGATAGGAGGAAGTGGAGATGCAATGGGGGTGGGGGCTAAGGGGGTAGGAAAAGAATAAATGAAACAAGATGGGATTGGGAGGAAGACAAACCAAAAGAGACTCTTAATGTCATAAAACAA
The DNA here is from genome assembly GCA_003697995.1 of Taxidea taxus jeffersonii. NCBI lineage: Eukaryota > Metazoa > Chordata > Mammalia > Carnivora > Mustelidae > Taxidea > Taxidea taxus. The sequence continues at coordinate 25,657 of RCUC01157049.1, read as the reverse complement.
ACGGGGGGGGGGGGGGGGGGGGGGGGGGGGTGGGGAGAGGGTGGTGGGGTTACATTATATGTTTAAATAAAAAAAAAATAAATTTAATAAAATAAAATTTTAAAATAAAACTCAGCAAACTGTTCATTTAAATGTATACAGGCGTATATAAATTGTAGCTCAACTCATTTAAAATAAGAATCACTCCCTTCCTCAACATCACAGAATTCATGATGAAGAAAAACCTTACAAATATAAAGAATGTGGTAAAGGCCTTTATTCCTTTACCTTTAAATCTTTTTAAAAAGATTTAGGTATTTATTTTGAGACAGAGAGAGCTGGGAGAAGAGAGGAGGAGAAGGGGAGAGAGAACAAACAGACTCCCCCCTAAGCTCGGAGCTCATGGGGCTGGACACAGGGTTGGATCCCACAACCCCAAGATCATGACCTGAGTTCAAACCAAGAATCAGATGGTAAACTGACCAACCACCCAGGCACCCCATGAATGTGCTGAAGGCCTTTAAATGCTGCTCAGCCCTTACTAAATACCTCAATCATAATGGAGGAAAACATTACAAATGTAAAGAATGCTGTTCGTTCTTTACTCAGTGCTCACACCCTACTCAAATCACAGAATCCTTGCTCCAATGTTCATAGCAGCAAAGGTTACAGTCATCAAAATATGGAAAGAACCAAGACGCCCTTCACCAGATAAATGGAAAAAGAAGATATGGTCCATATATACTATGGAGTATTACGCCTCCATCAGAAAGAATGAATACCCAACTTTTGTATCAACATGGATGGGACTGAAGGAGATTGTGCTGAGTGAAATAAGTCAAGCAGAGAAAGTCAATTATCATATGGTTTCACTAATTTGTGGAGCATAAGGAATAACACAGAGGGCATTGGGAGAGAGAGAAGTGAGCTGGGGAAATTGGAGGTGGAGACGAACCATGAGAGACTGTGGACTCTGAGAAAAAACTGAGGGTTTTGGAGGGGAGGGGGTAAGGGGATGGATGAGCCTGGTGGTGGGTATTATGGAGGGCACATATTGCATGGAGCACTGGGTGTGGTGCATAAACAATGAATGCTAGACCACTGAAAAGAAATAAAATAAAATGGAAAAAAAAAGAGAGAGAGAGAGAGAGAGAGAGAGAATCCTTGCTAGCAAGAAACCATACAAATGTAAAGAAAGTGTCAAAGCCTTTAAATGGTATCAAGCCTTACTCATTATCCCAAAATGCACACTGGATTCACACCCTGCAAATGTGATGAATGAGAAAAGACCTTTGTTTTATACATAGGCTTTAGAAATTACCAGCCAGTGCCTAAGGAAAAGTAACTTTGAGGATGTAAAAATATAGGAAAGTATTTAATTGAAAATCAAATGGGGGTGCCTGGGTAGCTCAATCAGTTAAGCATCTGCCTTAGGCTCAAGTTCATGATCTCTGAGTCCCTGGATCCAGACCACCCTCCTCAGGCTCCCTACTCAGCAGGACTTCCTGCTTCTCCTTCTCCTGCTCCCCCTGCTTACTCTTTCTCTCAGTCAAATAAATAAATAAATAAATAAATAAATAAATAAATAAATAAAACAAATCTTAAAAGAAAAAGAAAATCAAAATATCACAGAAGAATCCACAGTAGAAAGCAGTAAGTCAGTATGTCTTTTCAGACATTACTTTAAATCAGAGTATGTATTACAGGGAATAATACAACATTAAATGTTTAAGGTATTTGCTAGTATGCTTCAAACATAAAGGAGCTGGATTTTTAGATGGGTATATTAACTTCAACATATGCTTTTTTATATTAATCCTTTTTGACATTTGTGATTAGCAAATATTAATATATTTCTACACTCAAATCATTTCATGAAATTCATTTATTCCTAGTGGGTGTGTGAAATTATGTGGTTGACTGTTGCTGCATCAAAGATATGAGGTGCCCTTCTTCGCTAGGTAAGAATCATGCATATCTAACTTTTCATGAAAGACTAAGTACAAGAGAATATACAGCATATGAAAAGAATTTATATGAAGATGCTATCTGTGGTTGACATACAACGTGAAGTAGGTTTTCAGGGCATCATTCTCCTACATTTTGTAAGACTATGTAAGGTTCTAAATTTTATGACTAAATATTTTACCAACTTGTCTTTAAAGAAAGTGAGGTGGCAGTCCAGTAAAATACTGATGTATTTTCATAATAGCAACAGTTAGAAGCAGAGAATATTAATTGATGTGGTTGAAATGAAGAAATCTTCACAGAAACCAGAAAGAGACAGCTTACTCTTCCCTAAAATGGCATGTACTTGTACATCCACATTTTGTAACAATTACCTCTGAAGGAGGAAAGCGGAAGTGACGTTGCTGTAGAAAGGCTCCATCTCTGCTAGGCCCCATTTACTCATGGCCCATATTTTGCCTCTGAATAAGCCAAAGAAACTATGTTCTCACTTCAAGGGAGAAGCAAGAAAGTTAATCATTCTTGGACTTTTGATCCAGGCCTCAAACACCTGGTAACATTAAGAAGAGCCAGATCCCAAGCATGTCCCAGGACATTAGCTTCAAACAAACCTTGGCCGATGCTGGCATCAATAGCCCTACCTTCAGTAACTTCTGAAATAACACCTATAGTTCACCTGACACTGCCTTTGATTGGACCCTACCATGGATTCAAGGAAAACCTACTCTAGACCCTTTCCTAATCAATATAGATCCCCAGCCCCAAGCAACAATGAGACTCATTCTCTTTTTCTTTCTGAGTCCTCCCAGACACTCCATCTGCTATGGTCTGTCACTCACCCTATTCTAAAAACTGTTTTCACTTTCTCCAACTCACATTTGTTATCTATCCTGCAGGATGCCAAGGGCCCTCTTGGTTAGTCCTGTGGGACCCTCCCTGGGTTCTCACTCAGCCTGCCTGCATCATATCAGGCCTGAAACTTGGAAATCCCTACTCCCAGATCATTGTATCAGCACAAGAATGCTTCTTGAATGCTTGTATTCTGTACTTGGAGCAAGTATCATACAGTGGGTTTGAAATGCATAACTTAGGGGTGCCTGGGTGGCTCAGTGGGTTGAGCCTCTGCCTTCGGCTCAGCATGATCTCAGGGTCCTGGGATCAAGCCCTGCCTCTCTGCCTACTTGTGATCTCTGTCAAATGAATAAATAAAATCTTTAAAAAAAAAAAAAAGAAATGCATAACTTAGTCTGTGTATGAACTTAAGATAGTTTAATTAATACAACATGATGGTTTTTAATGTGTTAAAAATAAAATTTTAAAAATTAAAAAAGAATCATACTAGCAGTTGTGTTCAAAATAGAGGGCAAGAGTAGGAGAAGTATCATGAGGTACACACCGTAAGACATAAGGTAGCTTACCTCTTTGTTTAGGGAAAAGATCATGTTCCCATTACTGCAATAATGACGCTCCATTCCCAGACAAAGACTGATGAGAATAAAATCCATTTCCAATAATCCAATCCAGCCATTGGTAGAACAGGCATTTTTAATTTAAAGAAGGAAGCAGATACTACAGTATAACAGGGCCCAGTCGTATTCCAGTAGGTACCCGAATGGAAGCATGGAAGAAGCAAATATGACTCATAACATTAATATGACCCACTGGTTTCCAAGGAGTAGGATACTATTTCCCGTTTAAAAGTTATAGGGCTGTACAGATATATTTCCTTTTTTCAATATGAGTTTAGACTGAATTATCCTAGAGGATGAATATCTGTTCTTAGAAGAGGTAAACATATGTGTTTAATTTTAAAGAAACAGATATTCTGGCCACTCAAGCTGAAGGAGCCCTGGGCTTCCTGGGGCCCTCTAATCTGGAGACCCTTGCAGTCCTGCCTCAGGTGTCTCTTACTCCCACTCACCACCCTTCTGTGGATAGTTAAGAGTTTATAGGCACCATTGATCTTGTTTCCCAAAGTCTAGACCAAATAATCTAGATTTAAATAAGAAATATTGCCAAGTATTTAGTATCCTGTGGGTTTTGGCATAAGGACCCCAGGAATAGTGTATTATGATTGTCAGGAGATGAGAAGAAAACTCTTTAAAGACAAAGGCAAAAACCTTGGATGAGAGGAGAAAGTTAACAAATAGCTTGATCCCTTAAGCAGCTCCCTTTGGACTCCCTAGAAAGGCATACTTAACAAGAACTTTAACTTGACCCCCTTGCATTGTAATTCCCATTGCAAGCTGCTGCACACCTTCAGTGAATAACTATGTAAGTTCCTGCAAAGCCTGATGAGGCAATCTTGGGGAAGCTGAAAGCAAGAGTCCTAAATGAGAAATCTGCCCCTTCAGAATTTCATGTGGCTTCAGCTAGGGGCTTGACTTACATCTGATTGAGGGAACAGCTTTCCAGGAATATCACCACTAGTTCAGCAAGGCTGAAAGGAAAAATGAACAAATGGGGAGAAGCAGCATGGACACAAAGTGCCACAGTATTTCGAAGAGAAAGAGAGGGCACCTGGGTGGCTCAGTCAGTTAAGCATCTGCCTTTGGCTCAGGTCATGATCATCCCAGGTCCTTGGATTGAGTCTTGCTCCTTGCTCAGTGAAGAGCCTGGTTCTCCCTCTGCCTCTACTCCTCCCCTTGGTTGTGCTCTCTAACTATTAAATATCTGCAGCTCTTCAGTGAGATCCTCCACTCTTAATCTTCAGACTAACTGGAGCTTTTCTCCCCTAAGTTCTTAAAACACGACCTCAGACTGACAGCTTAGGCAACATCTTCACCTGGAAATCTGTTAGAAATGCACATTCTTGGGCCCACTCTAGATCAGAAACTCAGAAACCCCAGGAGTACAGTTCAGTAAATGAATTATAAAATTTAATTTTGTTTTGGCATAAAACAACACAGACTTATGATCTCATAGTTCTGTAGGTTAGAAGTCCAACACAGGTCTCACTTGGCTAAAATTGAGGTGTTAGCAGAGCTAAATTCCTTTCTGGGGACCCCAGGGAAGGATCCATTTCCCTGCTTTTTTCAGCTCCTGCTCCCTTTCATTCATGGCCCCATCCTGCATCTTCAAAGCCAGCAGCAATGAGTTAGATCCTTCTGGCATGGCACTACTCTGACCTTCTCTCTGCCGCTTTTAAGGAAGTGATTATATGGCGTCCCCACCCAGATCATCCAGGATAATCTCCCTATCTAAAAGTCAACTGATTAGCAAACCTTAATTCCATCTGCAACTTTAAATCCACTTTGCCACACATATTCACAGGTTCCGGGGAGTAGGAAAGGGACTACATTTAACACCCCAGCAGGCGCTGCTGACCGCACTGAAGTCTGGCGGCTAGCACTGTAGACCTCAGCATTCGCCACAGACTGGGTCCGCAGGCTTCCCTGCATCACCTTAGTATAGGCCGGGGTCCCAGACTCTGAAAGAATTGACCACAACTAAAAGACCTACATACAGATGATAATTTCATTAGGGTGAAATCACAGCCACCAGAGACTGCAATGAACTTTTCCAAACTACTGAAGCTTGCCACCTTCAGGAATATCATCATTAAGAACCTGGATGGAATTCAAGAGCTAATATAATGGACTAAGAAGCTATTAAACAAGCCAGGCCTGTGGAGTTATTCTGCCACATGAGCATTTTTCACTCAAACGATCAGGCTGAGAAGAAAAGAAATCAGCATGGCTATCCAGATAGGCTGGCTGAGAGGTCTTTGCTCAGATGCTTCTCCTACATGGTGACAAAAGCCTAAGACTTAAAAATAATGGAAGAACTAAAACCACAAAAAAGGATAATAGTGTTAATTGGGATCGCAATAAAATATATCAAAAGTATAGGAAATCAATTATTATTAACAGCTATTGAGATGATTCAGAATGCCACATACAACCAGTTGTTACTGCTTCTCATTGGCCAGCCCTGCTGCGGGACTCCTGTGTACGAGTGATCTGTGTCCCATGGTATGGCCACCACTCACATTCACACTGCCACGGGTGGTTCTATCCGTAGAGGTTTTTATTTGTGCATATTGTACATTCAGTTTATTCAGCAACATACTGAATGCCCATTTTGTTCGTTCATTCATTTGTTCATTTAGTCATTCACTCATTCTTCTAGTGAGAGTTTAATACACCATAGGCATTAAAATTAAGTTATGAGGACACAATGTAAACTAAGATAATAAATGAATAAATGAATAAATAATAGATAAATAGCCCTCATTTATGGGTCTTTGAGTGTTCTATATTCCCCTAACCTTAGCAATAACAGAATTTGGAAATACAAGTAGCATACTGAGATCACCGATAACACTCTCAGTGAAAACATTTTTGCCAAAGATGCTGTGCTCATTTCCTCAATGAGATTTTTCTATTAAATTCTTTTGTACTTTTCCCCCCAAACTTGAACCTGACCTTATGTTCACCTTGATATTTAGTTGATGGTGAGTGGCTTTTTTCTTCCTTCCTTTCTCTCTTTTTTAATATGCAGTATTCATAAGAACGTGTTGTAAAAGTTAGATGTGGGCAAAAAGGTTAGTAGAGCCAAATTAAACCAAATTACAATAAGTAACAAAAGAGGAAATAAAATATTTCATTAAAATGATACATTCTTATTATGTATTATCGTGTATTTAATACAAGACTTGCTATACATCACAACTGTGTTATTGCTATGCATATTTAGGGTAGGAAAGTAATGAAAATAATATTTCATCCTGTTATAGTAAAGTGGTTTTATGGGCAAAATTTGAATGGAAAGCAGTAAAATCAAAAAGTAAACCTGATATTCTCTGAGATAAGGTTAGGCTGGGAGGGTAAGTTGGTGGGGGAGCATGCCTGAAAGAAGTGAGGAAAGGAATAGATAGGAGGGAGGGAAGATAAAGCACGCCAGTTCCGTGGCAGTAGGTCTGAGTTGGTGAGTGCTGAAGTCAGCCAGGGGCTTTGTGTTGTAGTGAACCAAGGTTTACGTCAATGGAAGAAGCATGAAACAATGGAAAACCATGGTCAGGACATTCGCCACTTTCTTAGATGGAAGGAGGCAGCTGCAGTGGAAAATGTGCTAAAATAAAGCAAGAAGGAAGTGGTAACCATCTTAAGAGAATGAGAAGTATGGCAGCCAGAAACTCCAGACCAAATTCACCCCAAACAAAGGCATCTAAGCAAAGTCCATTCTCCTTCTCAAGATCAGAGGTTTTCTTTTTCTCTGTGCACATTGGAATGGTCTGGAAAGTCTGTTATCTCTGCAGTGGTACTCGCAGATTTCTTCTTACTCATGAGCTGAAGCAGAAGGGTACACTTAAAAAAACCAGGATGAAAACACATTACGGTGTTTAGGGATTGAGGGATGCATGTGAGACAGATGTAAACACACACGATGTTTACTCATCCTAGCCAAAATGGAGCAGTGTGTGACTCCCACTTTAAGCAGGGAAAGGGTAGATTGCCTTCATTTGTTCGCTTTAAATGACTAGAGTATAGTTCACTCTGAAGTTGCTATGAAGAAGGAAGGAGGATAGATTAACCTTTTTTGGTGCCACACCTGGTCTGCGATTTCCCAATGTGTTAATGAATTTCCTGAGATGGGAGAGTAGGACCTGCTAGCAGGACATTAATCTGAGAGAACATGAAGCAATACATCCTCCAAACTCAAAGGTGGTGAACCAATTTAGAAAATGTTAAATCAAATCCAAGCCATTCCCTAAAGACAATACCAACCTGCAAAGCCCAAAGACACCTGGAAAAGTCACTCCAGCACAACTTACTCAGTCTGCTGCTGAGTTTCTAGCCTCCCTTTATCTGCAGAAAATAAGGTCTATGATCCTGTACCTCTCTGAAATCCCATCAGAGTACAGATGCTTGTCAGGGGACCTATAAAAATAACAAGCTATTTCTGAGATGAAACCACCCATGTTCAGCCCCTATTCTGTCCAATACTTCTGCAGAGACACATATTTTTGAAAGGATAGGATTGGCTATAGAGATAAATATATGCTTAAAATAATGATTTTGTCATTAGGAGTAACATACTGAGGGTGAGAATCTACTGGGAAGTAAGCATTTTATTTATTTTTCTAAGGTTTTTAAAATTAAAAACAGACACAGAGAGAGAGATCACAAGCAGGCAGAGAGGCAGGCAGAGAGTGAGGGGGAATCAGGCTCCCCACTGAGCAGAGAGCTTGACCCTGAGGTCATGACCTGAGCCGAAGGCAGAGGCTTAACCCACTAAGCCACCCAGGTGCCCCAATATTTAAAAAATAATTTTAAGAGATCTTTTTACTGGTAGAGTTCAAAATGTGTTTAAGGTACGCTGTTAAAAATGATAAGCAGATGATATTGAAGAAGGAAATATAAAGGAATATCATTCAAAAAAGATTTTATTAAATTTAAATACCTGAGACCAAATTTTGTGTGATAAAATTGAAAGCTCACTTGGGTTAGTTCAAATGATGACATTGCTCCAAAGTCTCACTCCCTGGGTGGCAGGCGAGGCCAGGACGGCTTCTCCTTGTCACTCTATTCCTAAAATTAAGCAGAATAGAGAGGTACAGAGCAGGGGGTTGATAAATGTTCAGACCCACTCAGTATGATAAGCAGTCATCTGGGGGTCATATCCCCCAGTTTTAATCTTGGTGTTTCCCTGGGTTCCCTGCCCCACTTTGCTCTAACACGTGTACCCTGAGGGCCTGGCCATTGGGAGCCCACATGGACTGGCAAGTTACCCAGTGTGTGAACAGCGACAGACTAGAAGACTTAGCTTTAATTTCAGGACATTCTGTCAAGTTACTTTCCAAAAAAGTCCACAGCAGTTCGTATTTCACCAGAAGGTTATGAGAATACATTTTTCCCTGCTTTCCCACTTAAAATTATTATTCTCATTCATTTTAATTTTTGACAATCCGATAGGTATAAAGTGAAAGTTAATGGCTACTGTAATTTATATTTTATTCTGTTAGTGAACATGAGCATATTTTCATATATTTATTGGCCATTTGTATTTGTTCATCTGTGAATTGCTTATTCATTTTTAATCTATTTTTCTATTACATTGTTTGTCTCTTTTGTTTGTTTTCACCAATTTGTAAAAGCCCATTGCACATGATAGATATTAGCTCTGTTACATATGCTCCAAATTAGTTCTCACCTATAATTTGTCTGTTAATTTTATGTTATCTTTTGTGTATCCACTGTGGTTAATTTGAGCAGAAAAGATGTTAATAAAAAATGTTAGCTATTTCATGTATTTTTTGGGTGGGGGATGGAGAAACAGACTCAAGGCTAAGTTTGGAGGAAGGATATCAACCCATGTTGCAGAGCTGACCCAGTGACTATTACTACCCTCAACACTCGTGCCAGCAACCAGCTTCACTGGAGCAGGACTGCTTTCATTGCCACAGTCGGGGAGTGGGCCTCTCTCTTCTCTGCTGAACATAGTGAAGAGCACAGCATCTGATGGTCACCAGTCTTAGGACGAAGCTGAACACGAAGCTGGCAGAACAGGCAGACCCAGGAAGCATGGCACCATTAAATCACTGCCTGATTCAATCTTGAAGCCCATCCTACCCCTGCATTTCCTGTTAGATAAATAAATTTTAAAAAATAAAAAATGCCCCTCATTTAGGCTTGGCTGAATCAGGGTTTCTAATACTTGAGCTGAAAGTATCCTAAGAGATGTAGACACAATCAGGTCCTGCTACCTTTGTTCACGGTACATCTTTAAAAACGTTTTCTGTATTTCTGTATTTTCTGTATTTCTATGGCAGTAGATCAATTGATCTACTGATCTGGGAAAATTTCCATTCTACTTAGGCTGTCAATTTAGGTTGCCTTATGTCAAAGCCATTTTTCTGAAACAGAAACATACACTGTGCCACTTGTGTTAAAAATGGTAAGGAAGAGTCTAGAGCTCCACATTGCTCAGATTTCTTGATGGACCCAAAAGCACTAAAGGTTTCACAGAACACCATGTGAAAAACATTGCTATAATGCCAACACCACAGTCTAAGAGTAAACTGAAGCACAGAAAGTTTACGCTATAATTTAATTCTATTTTGCAAATTTTTAAAAATCTCTTTTTGGACATGTAATATATTCACATGTTTTAAACACCAAAGATATAAAAACGTTATTCAGTAGAGCTTATCCCTTCTTCCCTCCCCACATCCCATTTACTCTGTTCCCTCTCTCACCGGTGTTATTTCCATTTCCACATAGGCTTTAAATGAATATACAACTGTAAGAACTATATATACTACTCAGACACATTTTCATACACACCTGTGTATTTATAGCTTTTGGGCTGATGTAGACACATAGCATACTATATACATGGACATATATATATGTATAAATATATGTGCATACATGAATATGTATGAATATGTGTACGTGTATCTTTATATTTTTCTGCAATACTCTTTTCCCTTGACAATGTATACTAGTGATCTGTCTGTATTAATTTGTAGAGAGATTTTTCATACAGTTATAGCAACATAATGTTCCATTATAGGAATATAGCATGACTAATAAGTTCTTTATTGATGGCATTAAGATATTTTTATCTTTCTGCCTTACAAGTAATGCTGTGAATGATCTTGTACATATTTCATTTCAAACTGTATGCAGATATCCATCGGATATGTGCTGAGAAGGGGAATTTCTGGGTGACAGAGTAAATATATTTGTAATTTTGGGTATATACTGACAAATTGGCCTTTAGCATAATTGTACCAATTTAGACCTCCACCAGTAATGAATATACATTTCACCTACTACCTCACCAACCTCTCATGTTACCAAATTTTTAGATTTTTGCCAATGCTATAGGGAAAGAGAGCATGTCAATTTTTTTCTCTTTTTATGAATGAGATTGAGTGTCATTGCATATGTAGAAGAGCCAACTGAATGCTGTCTTCTGTGAACTTTCTGTTCTCCTTTTTTTTATTTTGACTTGTTGATCTTTTACCTACCAATTTCTAGAAACCCTTTTTATGTTCAGGAAATTAGCCACCTTTCAGTGATATGATTTGCAAACATTATTTGGTTTGTCATTTGAATGTTGATTTACAGCATTTTTTGCCATTCAGTTCGAAAAAGGGAAAGAGTCATTATGTTTTGAGTTTTATACCCTCCTATTTATTTATAAATCTTTTATGTCTTTTTAGTTTTGTGCCGGCTAGGAAGGACCTACCCACTCTAAGTTTAAATTCAATTCTCCCTTGTTATTCCTACTATTATGGGTTTCACTTTTGATATTTACTTTAGCAATTCTGTACTTTCATGCTGCAAATTGTGAAATATACTAGGGATGTTCACCTACCCAATGTTACTTCCTATATAGTCCAGCTTTTCCACACTGATTTGAGATAAAACTTATTAGACATAAGGAGACAATTTCTTGATTTCTATTTCATAGTATTGGTCTTCCTAAATATTTGTTTTTCAGTATCACAATGTCTTTAATACTTGGGGCAATATGTCTACATTGTATGCAATAGCACTGGTTCCCCTTCTTGCTTTTCTTCTATAGCTTTCAGTTGTTCCTGTTTCTCTTTCTTTATTAAATTTAAAAATCAGCTCATCTATTGCTGATGTCTGAATATTGATATTTCTATTTATATTATGATAAAGTTAAATCAAGGAGAATTAATGTTTTTGTCATTGCGGTTTTTTGTCCAAGAACACAATATGACTATATACCTATTTAAGTTGGGGGAGAGAGGGTGCTACAGGGGTGTTTTATGTTTTCTTCTCATCAATTATGGGTATTTACCATTAAGCTTATTCTTAGGTATTGTTTGATTAACTTTTTTATTTTGAGGCAATTACACATGGAGTTGTAAGAATAATCCATGTTTACTTTACCCATTTTCCCCAATAGTAACATCTTGCAAAACTCTAGCCCAGTATCACATGAGGATATTGACACTGATACAGTAAAGATATAGGACATTTCCATCACCACAAGAATCTGTCACGCTGACCCCAAATGGCCACATCCACTTCCTTCCCATCCTCATTCTCCCCATAACCTCCTGGCAACTACTAATCTGTTCTGTGTCTCTATAATTTTGTCATTTTAAGAATGTTTTATGAGGGATGCCTGGGTGGTTCAGTTGGTTAAGCGGCTGCCTTCAGCTCAGGTCATGATCCCAGCGTTCTGGGATCGAGTCCCACATCGGGCTCCTTGCTTGGCAAGGAGCCTGCTTCTCCCTCTGTCTCTGCCTGCCACTCTGTCTGCCTGTGCTCACTCTCTCTCTAACAAATAAATAAATAAAATCTTAAAAAAAAATTTATGAATGAACTTATACAGTATATGCTCTTTTGAATTGACCTTTTTCTTTCACACAGAATAATTCTCCAGAGATTCATCAAGATTGTTGTTCATATTCATAGCTTATTCTTTTTTATAGCTGAGCAGCAGTCCATAGAATGATTGTACCACAATTTGTTTAACTAGTCACCTACTTAAGGACATCTGGGTTACTTCCACTTTAGGGCTACTACAAATCAATCTTCTATAAACATTTTTGTATAGGTTTTTGTGTGAACAGTAAGTCTTCACTTGGGACCATAAAGGATCAGGGGTTGCCAAATCACATGGTAGTTGCATGTTGAGTTGTCTAAGAAATTGTCAAGCTATATTCCAGAGTGATCATATCATTTTACATTCCTACCTGAAATGTATGACCAATTTTTCCACATTTGCCAAAATTTCGTGGTGTCATTTTTTTTTATTTTAGCCATTCTGATAAATACACAATGATATCTTATTATACTTTTATTTTGCATTTTCCTGATAGCCAGTGATGAAAATCTTTTAATGTACACATTTCCCATCTATATACCCTCCTTGTTTGCTTGGTTTTGCTGAGTTTTGAGAGCTCTTTATATATTCTGGATACTAGTCCATCAGATACGTGGTTTGTAAACACTTCCTCCTGTCTGTAGCTGGTTTTGCCCTCCTCTCACAAAGTTTTTCATAGAGCAAAGGATTTAATTGTGAAGTTCAGTTTAGCAATTTTTCCCATGGACCAAGCCTCTGATGTCACATTTAAGAACATTTTACCTAGTCCTAGACCCCAAAGGTTTTCTCCTATCTCATTTTTCTAAAAGTTTATAGTTCCACATTTTACATGTAAGTCCATGGCCCATCTTGAATGAGTTTTTATCTAGTAATGAGACTGAAACTGAGGTTCATTTTCTTGCCTGAGGGCTCTAAGTCCTTTTATTCTAGCTCCTTTAGTTCAAAAGACTATACACTGAATGAACTGGTTTTTCACTATGTCAAAAATAAGTTGAGACTTCCAATTTCTGCCCTGATACATAAAGAGCTTAGAGTTATTACTCCCATCCTCAAAACAAGAAAAAGCTGAACAAACTGAAAATCAACAATTCTCTTATATCCATCAGACAACAGAGGTCACAGTGCAAAGCACTTTCTCTAAAACTAGAGAGACAGACTAATAGAGAATCACAGTTTACCAGGAATAGAAGCTACTAGAGCCAGTGCTGGTAAAAATACTTAAAATGTAATTGAAGAATGGCTGGAAGCTCTTATAGACTAGTTTGAGAATTAAAAAATCCAAAATTCTAGTCTTGGGGACACACTTTCATGAATTTTGCCTACAGGAGCCCCACCAGGTACTAATGGTGAAGACTGGGCCAAAAAAATCTCCTCATGCTTTCAGCAGGAGAAAAAAGTAACCATTTTGAAATATACCTGCAGCATTCACTTATATCTTCTGTTTTCTGCAATAAAGGTCAGCCCTCAAGAGAAATTGTTATGCCAAAGCTTAATCTGCAATTAGCCAACTGCAGGACTCTCTAGCCATCCTGTCACATATTAAGAAAAGGAAGGAAGGAAGGAAGGAAGGAAGGAAGGGAGGGAGGGAGGGAGGGAGGAAGGAAGGAAAAGGAAGGAAGGAAGGAAGGAAAAGGAAGGAAGGAAGGAAGGAAGGAAGGAAGGAAGGAAGGAAGGAAAGAAGATCAAAGAAACTCTCCTGTCAAACCTTCTAAAGGTCACAGCCCAGGGACTCTGACCATCCAAATCATAGAGATTGAGACATAAAATTATGTTAAGGGCTCTTACGGAAAAAGTGGAAAACGTGAAAAACAGACAAGTAGTGTAAGTGGAGAGATAAAAACTCTAAGAATGAATCAAAAGGAAATGCTACAAGTAAAAAACACAATAACAAATGAAAAATGCCTTTAATGGACTCACCAATATACTGGGCAAGGTTGAAGAGCCAGTGAAGTCAGACATACCAACAGAAACTTCTGAAACTGAAATGCAAATAGAAGAAATAATGGAGGAAAACAGGGAACAGCATATCCAAGAATATCCTTTAATTGTGAGATAATTACAAAGAGTACACCTTATGTATAATGGTAATGCCAGAGGGAGAAGAAGGTGAGAAAGAAGAAAAAAAATATTTGAAGTAAGGAAGCTCAGATTTTTTCTAAAATTAATGGCAGAAACCAATCACAGAACCAGGAAGCTCACATAATACCAAACATAATGAATATCAAAAAAAGGGACTAGGTATGTCAGTATTCAAATTGCATTAAACAAAAGACAAAAACTTGAAAGATGACACAGGAAAAAAAATTTTACCAAGAAAGGAACCAGGATACAATTTACACTGGACTTCAGAAACCACACAAGCAAAAAGGAAAACTTTGAAAGAAAAAAAAATCACCAAAATAGAACTGTTTATACAGTGATATTATCCTTCAAAAGTGAAGGAGAAATAGACTTTCTCAGACAAACAAAAACTGGGGAGATTTATGTTCAGAAGGCCTATTTTGAAAGAAATGTCAAAAGGGGTTCTTCAGAGAGAAGAAAAATGGTATAGGTCAAAAACATGGCTCTATACAAAGAGGGAAAAGTGTCAGAGAAGGAATAAAATAAATAATTATTATTATTACCTAATCTAATAGACAACTGCTCAAAATAGTAAAAGCAGCAATGCTTTAGGTCATTATGGCTTATGTGTAAGTGAAATGAATGACAGCATATGCTTAAGACAAAGGAAGACAGTGGTAGAATGTACTACCCATAAAGCAGTATATTATTATTTGAAAGTGAATTAGCTTAGTTATAAATGTATATTGCAAGCTCTAGGGTAACCAATACAAAAATTTTCAGAGGTAAAATCAGTAAGTTAGTAAGAGAGGAATTAGGAGAGGAGAGAAATTGAATCATATAAAATGTTCAATTGAATCCAGAGAAGGCAGAAAAACAGGCAGAGAAACAAAGAACAAATGCAACAAATAGAAAACAGTTACAAATATGGTAGATATTAATTCAAGCATATCCATAATTGCTTTAAATATTAGTGATCTAATTATACCAAATAAAAGACAAAGATTGGCAGAGTGGATTTAAAAACAAGACCCAACTATATGTCATACATGAGAAATACATAATGATAAACTAATTAAAAGAAAAGATATAGAGAAATATACACTATAATAACACAAGTCAAAAAAAAGCTAGAATAGTTATATGTTGCCTCCAGACAAAACAGACCTCAGAACAAGGAATTTTATCAGGGATAAAGAGGAGAATTACACAAAGATAAAGAGGTCAATCTCCAAGAATATATAACAGTTGTTAATGTATATGAATCTAATGTAGTGCCAAAATACATCAGACAAAAACTGACAGAACTGCAAGGCAAAATACAAGAGAGAAATTTAGGGGCACCCGGGTGGCTCAATTTTGGCTCAGGTCATGATCTCAGGGTTGTGGGATTGAGCCCCACATTGGGCTCCATACTGAGTGCATGGCCTGCTTAGGATTCTCTCTTTCCCTCTCCCCCTCTCTTCTTCCCTCCCCCACCAACTCTCCACCCCCAACCCATTCCCTCCCACTATCTCTCACATATGAACACACACACATACACAAAGTAGAGGATTTTAAAAAACTATGTGAGTGGAACTCTTGATCTCAGGGTCATGGGTGCCAGCCCAACAATGGGTATAAAGATTATGTAAAATTAATTAATTAATTTAAAAATGACTGTTTAATATGCTAAGGGCCCTGATAGAAAAAGTGGAAAACATAGAACAGGTAAGTAATACAAGTAGAGAGATAAATACTTTAGGAAAGAACCAAAAGAACATGCTAGAATCCTGTTGTATTTGGGCCCCATCCTTATGACCTTATTTAACTCTAATTACCTCCTAAAAGTCCTAAAGTCCAAATACAGTTACCTTGGGGGTTACAGCTTCAACATACGAACTTAAAGGGACATGATTCAACCCACTGCATCATGTAGGAAACAAATCTATCCTGATTGTGTTCTTTGTATGTTTTTTGTGTCTCTTTTGAGGACAAAACAGACATAAACATGTAGGTACAAATTTCTTTTAGGCAATAGTTGCTTAATTACATCTTATTTTTTTGTTTTATAATTTTCTTCTTAATAACGACACTTAGGTTGGTTTTGGGTCTCCTTTTCCTGTCCTCTAGATCTACATGTTTATAAATCCTTTAAAACTTTAATTTATATTTCAATTATTTTCATTTTTCTCAGTTCTGTCTTATATGTATCGTACTATGTTTTCCACAATCCATGTCAGACTAGCCTTCTTCCAGTGCTGTCTTTTTTTCACGATAGCATATTGTTTTCATCTACAATTTCCTGAGCTACACTAGCTCATACTTTATTTCCTCTTATTACCTCATCATCCTCTTCCCTAAGTTTTTGCTTTTTTGCTTTTATTTTACTTTAAAGAAGCAACTGGATCATAAGGTTTTTAGTTTATGTTGAAATCCTTATTCACAATTTCCATCTGTCTCAGGGCAACATTTTTCCTGGAGAATATTGTTTGTCAATAAATTTTACTATAATTCCTCATTTATACTTATATCTTCTTACAGATGCTGTGTAAGTTCCTCTTGTCTTATTATTAAATGTATTGGAATTTTGTGGACCAACTATTTTCCAGGACTTCCCATAGGTGGGAGGAGGAAAGGTAGTTTTCCAGGCTAACTGGTTTTACATTGCAGAGGGTTCTGACTTCTTCAGCTTCCACAAAGCAAAGCAGTTTTTTGCAAATATAACTGGTCTGTGAGCTTCTGCTTTTGCCTCTCTCAACCTCATTGCTTCTCCAGGATGTGCACACTCTCACTTCCCTAGCTCTCCATCTTTAGACCTATCTCTATTTCTATCCCTGTCTCTAACATCTTTCACCTCTCCTTTTCCTAGCTCATTCCCAGTGTCTCTTGCATGAAACTAAACTTATTTTGGTACCCCCTACAAATTATTTCACATTCTCTTTTCTAGTTTCTCAGACAATAATGTTTGTTTTTGTTTTCACTTGTCTCTGTTGCTTGCCTTTGGTTTTTTGGAGAAGATAGAGATTGCTAAATCTACTGTAGTCTTCATCCTAGGACTGTTCTAGAAATTATGCCATCTACAATTAGGAGACACTGTATAGACTATGTAAAGCAGCTCTCCTTTGGTCCCTGAGTACAGCACTGCTTTAGTCATTTTTATAACTTTGGGACTACAGAAGTGTGACAAGCCCAGGGTATGACTAAGCTTGGTACCGCTGAAAGAACCCCAGTCCAGGAATATAAGACTTGGTGTTCACTCTTTCCTCTGCCACTGTCCAAGGTAGAGCAAAACAATGATCTATCCACCTGGGCCTCCAGTCCTCCATTAGCCCTCCTCTTGAAAAGTCAGCAGTCTTTGCAAATATTATGACACATATGGGAATATGTCAGACTTCAGGACATAGTGACCCAGATAATAAAGATTAAATTATATACTAAAAATAAGTGATTTATACTGAGTCCAACTTCTGAGAGTCCTTAGCTATCACACTTCCCTCCCTTCACTGTATCTTTTGTTAAGCCCAAACCTTTTCAGTTTGGCTTTTCCAGCAAGTGTAATTTGAAGTATGTGGAGATGTTTTCCCTTTTCCCTGGCATTTTAATTATTAAATGCTTTCCAAGTTAAATTTTGAGTGCACAAGCCATGCCACTGTCTAATAATTTAATTCAGAAAAACAAATTATATGTAATTTCCCTGACAATCTGAAATCTGTAAACCACTAAAAGGGAGTCAACTCAATGAGCAGCATGATAATTAACACTCATAATAAAATAATTATATTTTACACTGGAAATGTCTAAAAATCCACAGTACTTCTTTATATCTCTCTCTGCTTACTGACATTAGGAAAATAGAACAAGTTTGCTTCACTTAAAAAAAAAAATAACTGAATTTTTTTCCCAGTGATCAAATCCCACGTAAAGCTGAAGGTTCTTGGATAAAAATCTACAAAAAGAATTACCTTTACTAATAAAATTGCTGAAGATAAAACAGTTGTAAAGGCTGTGGGTCAAAATGTGACTCTCCCAATGTAACTTAGATTTGGAGGAACGTTAACTCCAGTCACTAGGGGACAATTTAATGGGTATACATGATCTGGAGTTTGGTTACTAAATCCTACTGACACCTAAAGGTGTCTGAGTGCCTCAGCTGGTTAAGTGTCGAACTCCTCGTTTCAGCTCAGGTAACGATCTCATTGGTCCTAAGATCCAGCCCGCATCACTTTTTGCACTCAGCAGAGAGTCTGCTTGAAGATTCTCTCCCTCTGCTCCTCCCCGCACTCATTCTCTCAACCTCTCTCTAAAATAAATCTTTTTAAAAATAAAAATAATTAAAAAATAAATCCTACTGGTACCCAGTTTATATTTAGTTACCAGCTTCCAGGCATCAAAGATGACTTGTTAGGAAATACAATTTTGTTTACTTTTGAGTTTCAATAAATACAATGCTATGTTGGATTCTCCTTACAAAAATAGGTCCCAGGGGCACCTGGGTGGCTCAATGGGTTAAAGCCTCTGCCTTCGGCTCAGGTCATGATCTCAGGGTCCTGGGATCAAGCCCCGCATCGGGCTCTCTGCTCAGCGGGGAGCCTGCTTCCTCCCTCTCTCTCTGCCTGCCTCTCTGCCTACCTGTGATCTCTCTCTGTCAAATAAATAAAATCTTTTAAAAAAATGGGTCCCATATTAAAATGAAAACATATTTGATAAATATTCTTATCATGACTTACAACCAAGAAATGACTTACAAAACAAGAAATGCATATTTTCTCAGCCTGCTTCTCTTACTGTTCTTTTCAACAATTCAATTTAATGTTTGATTAGTTTGCCTGACAAAATAGGTGTGTCACAAGGACTGTTATGTCAGAGTTCCTCGACATTGTTTCTCGAGCTTTGAGGTGCTATGGACTACATGTCTGTGTTCCCCCAAAATTCATATTTGAAATCTTAACACCCAATTTGATGGCATTAGGATATGGGGTCTTCTGGGGGTGATTAAGACTTGAGGGTGAAGCTCTCATGAATGGGATTAGTGCCCTTATCAAAAAGACCCCAGTGAGTTCTCTTATTCTTTTCTGCCATGGGAGACACAATGAGAAGACCAATGTCTAAAACCAAAAGGTTGGCTCTCACCAGACACTGAATTTGCCAGTACCTTGATCTTAGACTTCCCAGCCTCCAGAACTGTGAGAGATAAATGTTTGCTGTTCAAGCCACCCAGCCCACGGAATTTCCAGCTTATGATATTTTTGTTATAGCAGCCTGAACAGACTAAGACATAAGATAAAGTATCCCTCTTTACAGATGTGGGATTCAATAGTCAACAATATTGAAGCAGAAAAGAGGAGTGGAGCACGGACTTCACTCTTGAGCTCCTTGACTCACTCTGAGCCCCTGATCTTTCTGGCCACTTTTGTACGCACACCCACTCATATGCATTCCTCTAGGACATCAGGGAAATGTCACATCCCAAACTATAATGCCATGAAAGGGAACCCACTGAATCACACACATTTCTGCCAAAAGTGATAGGTGCCACCTTTCCTCATGTTTTATTCACCAAAGCAAGTCACATGGCCACACCTACGAGTGTCCAAAAAGAGGGAATATTTGGCAGGCAGCACTGATGACTATGCTGTCTAGTCTGGAGATTGTACCCATGGGTTATGAGGCTAGTGAGGTCAGTTCATAACTAATGTTGAATGACTATGAATTCCATGAGCTAGGATAGCAAGAACCACTGACGGTTTTCACTGATGGTTTTGAGCAAGAACATGATGTCACGATGGCCTGAGTCACAGTCCGAATTCACCAAGTAGACCCAGGCTGCTAGGCTGCGAGACCTGCTTCTCAATTACTGCCCCAGACCAACCCAGTTCATGCTTTCTCTTACTCATCGGAGCAGAGCCCTCTGCAAGCTTCTCAGACCAGTTCTCCCTCCTAAGAATGGCAGAAGGATGTGATCTTTTAACTCTAAAAGGAGAAACTATTATCTGGCATGGGGTGAAGAGCCTTGCTGACACCACTTCAGGTGAATTGTAGTTGTACTTGACGGGAAGGTGATAGAGAGCTCTCAGAGAACAGCCTGCCCCCAGGAGCAGGTACAATCACATGGCTGTGCAATTGAACTTGCTCCTTGTGTTTAGTGGCAAAACATTAGAGGCTCACTCTCTGAAAAAGAAAGTGTACACAAATACACAC
Source organism: Taxidea taxus jeffersonii (assembly GCA_003697995.1). Lineage (NCBI taxonomy): Eukaryota > Metazoa > Chordata > Mammalia > Carnivora > Mustelidae > Taxidea > Taxidea taxus. The sequence goes on along the minus strand of RCUC01157049.1, from coordinate 5,152 downwards.
AGGGACATAAAAATCTCAGGCTTTACTATGACTTATCTTATTATTAGAGGAATAAATTCCAAGCTTTATGCTCATCACTACAGAAGGCAGTTATGCCCATTTCCTCAAGTCTAGTAAATAATTTGTAGCCATATTGCTGTCACTTTCGGTACCATAGAGTGACATCATTTATTTACACACTGGTTCTACATATGGCTTTTTTTTATAATGTCTAAGACAGAGCCATCTAAATTAGATGTTAAGACTAGGCGACTATTTATACATATAAGGTACAGGATTTGTATACAGAATATGTAAAAAATCATATAACTAAAAAAATTGTTATAGTAAAGGACAAAAAAATGTAGTCACTCCACAAAAGAAAATATATGAATAGGCAATACGTTCATGAAAAATGCTCAATATTGTTACAAGAGAAATGTAAATTAAAACTATAATGAGATCCAGTCATACTTACTAGAAGAGGTAAAATTAAAAGATTATTGCCAAGGACATGGAACAACTGGAATTTTCATCCACTGCTGGTGAGAGTATGAAATTGTACAACCTTTCCAGAACTGTTGGCAATTTCTTAAAGTTAAATTTACATCTACCCTCTCACTGAAATACCTCACTCTTAGGTGATTATCCTGAAGAAATTAAAACATAGATCCACAAAAAGACATCTATAAGAATGTTCTACCTGCTTCATTCAAAATAGTCAAAAACTGGAAATCCAAATGTCCATCAAGAGGTGAATGAATGAACAAATGACGATAAACTTGATTCATGGAAAACTACCATGTAATATGAAAGAACAAAGAGAGGCACCTGGGTGGCTCAGTTGGTTAAACATCCAAATCTTGATTTCTGTTCAGATCATGATCTCAGAGTCCTGGATTTGAGCCCTAAATCAGGCTCTACACTCAGTGAGGAGTCTGCTTCTCTCTCTGCCTCTCCCCCTCCCCATGCTTGCACGCGCACACACACACACACACACACACTCTCTCTCTCTCTCTCAAATAAATAAATAAATAAAACAAATAATTGCTTCTTCCGACAATATGAACAAATCTAGAAAATATCATCCTAAAAGAAAAAAGGTGGACACAAAAAGTTCATACTGCATGATTCTGTTTCTATAATAGACAGATTAATCTATGGCAATAGAACTTGCCACCATGGTTACCTATAGGTAGAGAGAATGAGTATTGACTGGAGGGGGTGCAAGAGAATACTCTGGGGTAATGGGAATGTTCAGTGTCTTGTTTCGTGTGTCACTAATGCCGGAAATTGTGTTTGTCAAAATTCATTCTGCTCTACGTTTAATACCTGTGCATGTCACTGTTATGTTACTTATATCTCAAAATTTAAAAAACAGACCATCAGTAATCCAGTTTGAATAATCACAGCCATAATTTCTTAGAAAAGCATGAACCCTGATGTATCTGCCATACTTAGTCCCAACTATTTTAGAAATTACCAATGTATGGTATGGTATATAATACAGAAATCACAAAATTGAACGTCTGCAGTAGACAATAACCAACATAAATCAGTGAAATGGTCTGGATATAGTGGAAGGGGTGGTGACGCCCATGGTGACCTACAGAGAGAGAGAGAATGCCACATCTTATAGAAGCCACCAGATTATATAAAAATATAAACACCAGAGGCGCCTGGGCGGCTCAGTAGGTTAAAGCCTCTACCTTTGGCTCGGGTCATGATCCCAGGGTCCTGGGATCGAGTCCCGCATTGGGCTCTCTGCTCAGTGGGGAGCCTGCTTCCTCCTCTCTGTCCACTTCTCTGCCTGCTTGTGATCTCTGTCAAATAAATAAATAAAATCTTTTAAAAAAAACCATATATATATATGTGTGTGTGTGTGTGTATATATATATATAAACACCAAGTAAGCTGAACAATATGCTATATATAAATAGTTGGAAATGACTGTTTTCCTCACTCCTACCTCAACTGCAGCCATCTCATTATAGTCTTGCTTCCCAAGATCAAAAGAGCATGAGGAAATAATCATTGCTCAGAAACTCAATGGCAGGGCATGCCTCCTTAATCCAAGCAAGCCCAAGTCCTTTCTGTTTGGTAATGAAGGGAGAACATCAACGCCAAAGAGTGCCTGGATCTTATTTCCAACTCTTATAAGAGGCAGGGAAATTTTGAAAGATAATTGCTTCTTTGTTCCTGCCATTTCCCTATGGCAGCCATTAGGAGGCACCGTCCTGAAGGGGAATTTCTATGCCATCTCTCTTCTCTCTTCTCTCTCCTCTCTCTCTCTCTTCTCTCTCCTCTCTCTCTCTCTCTCTCTCTCTCTCTCTCTCTCACACACACACACACACACACACACATACACACATATACACAAGTGTACAAACACATCCCCAAATTAACTGAAGCCAGGTTTAAGGATTTAAAGATTCTGAAGAAAAAAAAAGTACAAAAAGATAATGTAGTTTCAGATTTAATTATCTGAATCTATTCTGTTATTTTCAGCTTCTGATGCCCTATAGACCACCACATCTTTGACTAGATCCTACCCTGTCCCCATGGGTCACAGCTAGGATGATCCTACATTCCAGCTGTCTTGGGATGATCCTGGTGTATACCTATTTTCTTGGCATAATTATGAATAACCTCCTGCTTCACTCTCAAAACTTCCCTGGTTTGAAAGATAAGTTTTATGGTCACCCTAGTCAAAGGACATCTTCAGCTTAAAGCTGGAATATCTAACTATCATATCTAGACTTTGAAGCCTACAACCAAGAGGGAAGCAAAGTTTTTATTCTGGCTTATCCATGGCTCACCTTTTAAATCCCAGTTCCTTAGCCAAAGAACCTATAAATAATATGGAATTCCACTTCATTTCTGATTTTTAAATTCATAATAAAGAAAAACAAATATGTAAAGCCAATGGATGTGTGGTTTCCCAAGGTAGACATTGTAAAAAAGATTAATCTGAGTCCCTGAAACACTGATTTTAACATGACTGTAGTACATAGAATTAGTAGCATAAATAATGGATTTGGAAAGAAGACTTCATTGTATAAAAGCAAGTTGACAAAATGGAGGAGGACCAAGGGGAAGAGGGTGTATTGGTATCTTTGAGAAAGAATGTCAAGCCCCACTTACAAAGTCAGAACCCTGAATGAAGTTTAAGGTCAATGAAAAACTTATGTAGATTTGGGGAGATACCAGATCAGAGGGTTCCTGTGCCTATCTCAGAGTAGAGCCAAAGTGGAGCTACAGGCCTTAGGGAAGAACCCTGCACTCATCATTGTTGCATACTGTAGAGCAACACTGGGTCTTGGAGGTCAGAGCTGTTAAGTGTTAAAGGTTAAGTGGGGGGCTTGAGGAGGGCAGATGAGGGCAAACTTTAAAGTCTTTGGCAACCCAGGTAGTGTGAACAGTACATCAGAAAATGTCTAGGGGGGGAGGAGTCAAGATGGCGGAGAAGTAGCAGGCTGAGACGACATCAGACAGCAGGAGATCAGCTAGATAGCCTATCAAACCATTCCGAACACCTATGAATCCAATAGGAGATCGAAGAGAAGAAAAACAACAATTCTAGAAACAGAAAATCGACCACTTTCTGAAAGGTAGGACCAGCGGAGAAGTGAATCCAACGCGACGGTAAGATAGACCCCAGGGGGAGGGGCCGGCTCCCGGCAAGCGGCGGAGCACAAAATCAGAACTTTTAAAAGTCGGCTCCACGGAGGGACATCACTCCAGAGGCTAAACTGGGGTGAAGACCTCGCGGGGACAACGTGGACTCAGGTCCCGCGGGGTCACAGAAGGATCGGGGGTGTCTGAGTGTCGCAGAGCTCACAGGTATTAGAGCAGGGAAGCCGGCTGTGGAGACAGAGCCGAGGTTTCCTAGTGGTCTGTGACACGGATCGGTGCTCTGTGTGAGGGGTCCCCACAAGATCCGGGGAGACTCCGACCCGGGACTCTGCCAGAGACAGAGACGCTTGGTCACAGGCTGGGTGAGCTTGGAGCACTCCCAGAAGCCAGTGAGACGGGACTGATGATGCACCATTTTCTCCGAGCGCGGCCGGAGGCTGGGGAGACAGGAGTGATTAAACTGAAGGCGCACTGAAGACTGGGGCCCCTAACTCTCGGCTCCTCTGAAACGGAGATTGGGTGGCCGCCATTGTCATTCCCGTCCTCCAGAACTCTACTGAAAGTGTTCAGGGAACAAAAGCTCCTGAAAACGAACCTGAGAGGATTACTTAGCCCGGCCACTGGTAAGGGCAGTGCAACTCCGCCTGGGGCAAAGACACCTGAGAATCACTACAACAGGCCCCTCCCCCAGAAGATCAAAGAAATCCAGCCAAGACCAAGTTCACTTAACAAGGAGAACAGCGGATTCTGATCTGGACAAAATGACAAGGCGGAAAAACTCACCACAAAAAAAAAGAGCAGGAGACAGGACCGAAGGCTAGGGACCTAATCAATACAGACATTGGTAATATGTCAGATCTGGAATTCAGGATGACGATTCTCAAGGTTCTAGCCGGGCTCGAAAAAGGCATGGAAGATATTAGAGAAACCCTGTCAGGAGAAATAAAAACCCTTTCTGGAGAAATAAAAGAAATAAAGTCTAATCAAGTTGAAATTTAAAAAGCTATTAATGAGGTGCAATCAAAAATGGAGGCTCTTACTGCTAGGATAAATGAGGCAGAAGAAAGAATTAGTGATATAGAAGACCAAATGGCAGGGAATAATGAAGCAGACCAAAAGAGAGACAATCAACTACTGGACCACGAGGGGAGAATTCGAGAGATAAGTGATGTCATAAGACGAAACAACATTAGAATAATTGGGATTCCAGAAGAAGAAGAAAGAGAAATAGGAGCAGAAGGTATACTGGAGAGGATTATTGTAGAGAATTTCCCTAATATAGCAAGGGGAACAAGCATCAAAATCCAGGAGGCCCAGAGAACACCTCTCAAAATCAATAGGAATCGACCCACACCCCGCCATCTAATAGTAAAATTTACAAGTCTTAGCGACAAAGAGAAAATCCTGAAAGCAGCACGGGACAAGAAGTCTGTAACGTACAATGGTAAAAATATTAGATTGGCAGGAGACTTATCCACAGAGACCTGGCAGGCCAGAAAGAACTGGCATGATATATTCAGAGCACTAAACGAGAAAA